>JAVFBW010113369.1:0-13690 GCA_034783835.1 Mopalia ciliata | reverse complement strand
AGTGGGATTAGGTACTCCAACAGAAAAATGTAATGTCCTCTTGTGGGCTATGCATGTAGATAGCTTAATTTAAACTAGGCCAGACTTTAAACATGGGTAGATCAGTATTGACTACGCTAAACTCACAACAGTAGGGAGGCTGTGTATAACCCATAGCTAGAACATGGGGTGTGTATTACCCATATATAGATTAAAGATAGCCCTGTAAATAAGACAGTGACTGAATTGGGAGAACTATTCACAGTAATTTTGAAAGCGCTATTTTATAGCCTGCTATAAAATAAATATGATAAAGAGGTTGCATAATCAAAATAACATTTTTCAACCATCCACGTAAGGTAGGTTTTGTTACTGGGTGGATATAGTCTAATACTATAGTAATTTATGCTATAAACAGAGGTACTCTATTTTCACTTTGTTCAAAGCATGGAGGTAAATTTACCTCCATGTT
This sequence comes from Mopalia ciliata, assembly GCA_034783835.1. Lineage (NCBI taxonomy): Eukaryota > Metazoa > Mollusca > Polyplacophora > Chitonida > Mopaliidae > Mopalia > Mopalia ciliata. Next base: position 13,239 of record JAVFBW010113369.1, on the reverse strand, counting down.
CAAAGCAAGTAGAATAACTCCATTTATTTTCACTGGGATCTTCTATATGATGAAAGACCCCTACATGGAAATGAAAAGTTATACATTTATGTTTCACAGGGTACCGTTTTTACTGAAAGTGATGTTATGTATAGCTGTGCCAACAAGTGAAAAGTTAAAAGAGTCCATCATTCCAGTGCTAGCTTCAGCATACAGTATACTCATGAAGAATAAGTATGACAACCTGTCTGCATTTCACAGGTTAACAAGTATCATTGCCATCAGAGGTGGCTTGGGTGAGCGGGTAAGTGCATGATATCTGACAGTTTCGATTTTGACAAGTTAAATTATTTGAGTTCTTCATATGAAAATACAATTTTTTTCCACATGGTTAAAAATTCTTTGAAAGTTATTTAAGTTTATTTTAAGGTGGATCAAACTATGATTGTCAATCATACTTATAAGCTCATAGATATATACAAGTGCACTGCAAGTGTATTTTTCTAAGAACATAAGTTTGTCTTTTTGATCCTCTTTGATAAATTTTTGTTTGTTTGGATTTTTTCTTGTTTGGATTTTCAGTCTTCCTTAAGTGTTTGTTAACCCCAACCTTTATAAGGCAGAGATCAGGTGGTGAAATATGTAAGTCAAGTATTATAACCTTCATATTATTATTAAACATTAGAAAATGCAATGTATGTTTGTAAATAAATTTCTCCCATAACTGATAATTTATTAAATAGTATTATTCTTTATTATCAGGTTTTGAAATATAATTGGTCATTTCTGATGATCTGTTTTTATTTATTTTAATTTTATTGATCTTTTCATCAGTGAAATGTTTAATGGCAAAATTTTTTGGGTGCCTTCCATCACAAAACTTATTGTATCTTGAAGCAGAATTTAATAATCTCCCTTGCTGAAAATTGAAAATTGAAAACCGCAAACGAGAACAAATTAATTGGGTAAAGGAAAAATTCGGCCTATTCAGTGTTGTAAAAAGTCAAATATAGAAAATATACCTGGAAAATCATTTATGTATTCAATAACAAGTCATCCAATCAATACAAAATATTTCCTGTACGTATATAAGTACCATATATATTATTGCAGGCACAGACAAGACTCAACCATCTCGGTCTCATGCTGTCATGGTCCGCAAGAGTTTCACTACAGGAAAATATTCAAACACAAGTCTGAAAAGCTGATTGCTGACAAATTAAAACAGAATCCTTTAATTAAAATTACTGGTAAGTCTATAATTAAACATGTTGTATTCTGTTGTTATAATTTTCAATTCAAAATAAGTAATGAAAACTTTTTAGAATATTTATTTAATTTTGTATGTAGATAGATAGAAGTTATGTTTAAGCTCTCTCGTCCTCGCTGCCTTGGTAGCAGGTATCACTTACAGAGGACACTTACATGGCACAGGTAAAGTATATAAACATACACATTGTGATTATACAATTTCTGGATAACCACTTCTTGTTTTGTGATAGAACACAACGTTTCGATACATATGCCTGTATCTTCATCAGGTGTAAAATGACTCGATGTGTCTGCATGACCAAATGGGTCATCAAGGTACATATTGCACTGAGCAACTTTCTCAATCACGTTGTTACTGGCCTGGAATGAACAGCTCCATACTTACCTCGATTGAGAACCGCTCGATGTGAATATTAGATAAGATGCCTCACGTTCCAGTGGCAACTCCTATGGGACAAATCACAGCGGCTAGACCTCCTGAAGTCGTTGTGATGGATTTCACGTCGTTGGCACCACCAACAGTTGGACTTGAGGATGTTTTAGTCATTACTGACGTCTTTACCAAATTTAAAGTTGCTTGTGCCACACGTAACCAGACCGCAGAAACTACAGCAAGAGTACTTCTGAATGAATGGAACTTCGAATCACAGCTTTATGCAGATTTTACGGTATCGTCAAATCTCGCACCATAGCATATCACTCTCAAAGGAACGGACAGGTAGAACGTTTCAAACGAGCCCTCCACAATCTGCTGTCTGGGGCAAAGAAAAGAAGAACGAGGTACTTCAGTATACAACAACACCCCACATCCAGTTACGAGATGTAAAACTTCCCGTGGATTGAATTACTGGAACCTTTTCGTCGTGTCCTCCAGTTTTGTCAAAACTGCCAAGCTCTGTCCTTGTCTGCTCGATGAGAATGCATCACCAGAATTCTCACCTGTCAAACGGTTCAATAAAAGCACTCAGAGTTAGAGTCTTGCGACTCCACTGATAGCGAGTTCGAAGTTTGTTTTAGCAATCTGCCCTCAGCTGAACATCAACCAGACCAAAGACAAGATTCATAGTCAACGGTCCTGACTTTTTGGATTTGTTCTCACATTACTTGCATAATCAAGTAAAGGTAACTTTACGTAAATCGAGAAAGGGAATATCCGGGTGATCTTGAACCTGTTTCTTCAGTTCCCATCTCAATCATGTCTTTCAGAAAATTGTTCTCATAGCATTGAATCTCTTTCAGCAATGTAACGAGGACAGGTATGAATCAACTTTTCAAAACATTTAATTCAACCATGAGAAAACTCTCACTCTCAATTTGTGATGAATCCAAAAATATTCGAAGAAGTTGTGGAGCTGTCTGGCTTTTACCAAAAACTTGTCTGAGGGCCGAATAGATATCTTTTTCCCTACTGCTGGGTCGACATTTCATTTCCAGTCTGGCGGGTCCATCTATCTTAGACTTGACAAAAACCACTGCTTCATGTCCCTTAAGTGATTGACTACGTACATAGAACCTATAGCGTTATCTATCCATTCATCAACATCGGAATCGCTAGAAAACCGACGTAATATTCGGTTTTGTTTTGGACAAATGAGTATGGTTTGGTTACCCTGTTTTTTAATTTTGTTATAGTATCTTGATCCCTCGATCTAGCTAACTCTAGCTCTAAAATTTTAGCTTTTAATGTTTCAATATCTTTCGTAACAATGACACAAACCAAAAAAATCAAATTAAAATACAAATCTAGCTGAAGTTTTTTAACTAAAATCTTTTATAATACTTGCCCTGGACTGAATGTTTGATTGGGTATTTAAGTCCTGCTCAAGAAATTATGTACATACGTGGCAGGGAACCCTATGAGTTTTACAATAACAAGTTTAACAACTATTTAAGAAATAATGTTCCAGCGAGTGCCGTCTATTGCGAATTTTAGGCAGTTGAGGTGGAGAGTTTATTTTAGGGCGAAGGCGTTAGCCTGAGTCGTAAAATGTAGAAATATCAGTTAGTTTGTTGTGGATGACTTTTGAACTTGACATGCGCCATGAACGGTGTCATCTATCCGGGCTTCCATAGTTTGCACATCTGGCTGGTTGTGAAGATCTAACACTAGAAATACATGACTAACCACCATTAATACTATTCCCCTTCTGACACCAACATGTAAAGTAGCTAAATATAATAACTGAAATACAACAACGAGTATAGAGACAAAATTGTCTTAAATAATACCATCTTAATATTACAACGCTTTAAATGCAATAGCAAGTCAAGTAGTCATTGTTGGTGCGGTTGTCAGAAAGTGGCTGATACAAACAAAACATACACATTGCAATAATGTTAACCTAACACCTGTCATTGTTGCTATGAAACCTTATACTATAAATGGTGGTTAGCCAAAGGTATATCTAGTACACATTTATCTTGGACCAGAATGGCACCTGTGACAGGATATACAGTGTAATGACAGCAATTATCAATAAGACTTTCAACATCAGTGACTATATATATACAGCAACGGTTAAAACATCAAATGCGACATCACAGGTTACAACATCAGTGTAGGCACATCATCAAGGCTGCTGGTAAAACTGAAGTGCTTGCTTGAGACCTCAGAATTTGATGTCTTTACACTTTACACTTTTTGTTGGAAAAATGGTTGGTCTGGTCTCAAGGGAGAAAGCCTGTCCTTACAGAGAGTTGTCTCAAGGGTTACAAAAGTTACTTCCCTTAGACCATATATAAAAATATGAGCAGCTTACATAACTTATTACTATTTTAGCTCCACATAACAAACATAGCGATCGGTTTCCATAAAATTTCATGATGGTTGCCACTTGACTCCCTTGCGAGTAGATTTACCTCCCTTGACATACCGTGCTTATCAATTACCAATTTCTAATTCTTGTAAATGGCAATTTTTAGTTTTTCATATAAACAGGTTAACAAAGAATTGTGGTAAAACGTTTGATTTAATTTTTAAATATTCTCACGATTATACAGTTTTAAAGTTTTGTTAAAGCTGTCTTCAATGTTGGACTGTCACACTATTGTCAGTTTCAAGGCATGCTTTAATATTTTCTTTCTAGATCATCCAAACCAGGAAATGAGCGATTCTTTGCTTTCATAATTATGTACACTCAAGTGAAGCAAATGGTGATCTTCCTTTTTATACAACAGTAAGCCTATAAGTTTGTGAAGTTTTTGTCCTGGCAGTATCCCGTATTTGTCTCTGGTGGTTTGTTTGTTACTAGTGGTATTGGGGCGATTTTCCCTTGTTCGGCTGGCATGCCGCCATGTGGGTGAAATAACCTTAAGTAAGGCGTTAAACCCCAATCAAACAAATCGTTTCATGCGGCCCACGGGGGTTATCATTATGTAAATAGTTGATGCAAACATAACGATGATAGTTGGAATTACCAAGCGCCCTCCTGGGGGAAAGCTCCAGTCCTTTAATAGACATGTATTCAATACAATACTCTAAAATCGACAATCAGCTTAATAACTGAATTCAATAAAATGCCATTAAAAATGTCCCTAATAAACGTGCTAAAGAACCCAACCCCAAACAAACATAAAAAAAACTACTATTCATGACATGTTCACAAGCCCCTCAAAGGGCCCACGACGATTCCAGTGTGACTGCTGCAATTGTTGCTTTTGTGAAAACATAATTAAATTGAACAGAAGTAAGGGAAACTTGAACACACGAAAGATGGTCTTGCGCATTATGATACGTTAATGGTTGTTATTTATAAAGTTAGCTTCAAAAGTCTCACTCAGCTCAATCATTGGATTTTGTACTCGCAAAGACGTTTTTATTTTAATCCGTATCAAATGAAAAAGGAAACGAATAAAAATGTTATAGCGGAATATGTAAAAGTGGTTGTATGGAATAGTAATAGTAAAATGATTGTAATCCGACAATCAGGAAGGTGGTTTCTAAGATGTTTCCTCTCGTTTTTTCTACCGAAGGTAAGCATGGGACAGTGTGAAATGGACAATCCATTGTCACATAAATGGATACGATATCCAGTTCCAATCAAACAAAAAACAAACAAACCTTTCAATAATGTCAAATTATGCAGTGATGGATTTATTGCATTGTTGAATGTGGTAATATACATCCGTTGCCCTAATATGAGGGAGGGTTTAAAGCTATAATTACTCAAGTTTGAAGCTAATCCGGGCATTCCTTTTATTCACTTTAACCGCTTCATGTACAATGAAAGTGGTGAATGTTTTTGACAAGTTGAACATGTTTTTTTGTGAAATTTTTCCACAACGCGCTTAAGATCTTTATAATTTTCCAGTTCGGCTCTGGAAAAAAAAATACAATTCTGATTATGGCGTAGTCTATTTTTGGCGTCCATGGAAAAAATGCCTAAATAAAATATAAGTATATGTGGGTCGAAACTAGGATATCGTCCAACTATACGGACGCCAGGCGGACGGCAGCACGCTATAGTTACCAACAGATTTGATAATGTAAAGACATAAGTGAAACAATCAATTTATATACAATGCAACTAGAACAAGCTGGAATGCTGTAAATGAAACAGAGAATGCAAATGATGCTGTGGCTAGTTTACAGATATATTCAATAGGAATACATGTCAAAACGTCCCCATTTCAAAACGTCCCCAACCAAAACGTCCCCATCATAAAGTCAAAACGTCCCCAGCATAGGGTTAAAACGTCCCCAACATATGGCTAAAACGTCCCCAACTGGCAACATAGGGTTAAACATATTATGTGGATCGCCTATATACAGAAGTTGCAAAAATTAGTTAACAGACTTGTTACTAGAATGTTCTTAAATTACCGTGTATTTATGAGTAGCAATAAAAGATTAAAAAAATACACGGTAATTTAAGAACATTTTAGTAACAAGTCTGTTAGTCTGAACGAACCGATTACAACTCGGACGTTCGGGAATATTCTCTGCTTGATGTAAAATCAACAACTTCTCACCCTGCAAAAAATTAGGTCTATAATAACAGTCATGAAGGAGGCGGGGCTACAGCGTAAGGGTACGTCTCGAATTTTCGTGACATTTTATGCAAAAACAATTATTTTGTGAGTGGTTTCATTTTCAAACAATGCAAAGAAAAGATAATTTAATCAAGGCTTAACCGCGACGTTCCTTTTGTCGTGTGAGTGGTTTCCTATTTAATATTTTGTAACTAAGTGTGTAAGTTGCACATTCGACATGGCACTATATATAATAACATAACAGTATAGCACTAACGAGCATGTTTATTTGAATTGTTCTTTATAGGCTTATTCAAGATCAAGAGTGTGTTGTTGAAGATAAACATTAGGGCCTAGTTGAAATCAAAAGTTGTCCTTTCTTGGTCAACCAGTGTGGGAGAGGAGTCGGTCCAGGCTTTGAAAAGAGTGTCCAAAGGAATTGTTTGCTACATTAAGCCCAGGCGTAGCAGGTGGCATAGGCAGAGGCATAGAAAGCGGCGATTGTGATCTCCCCATGTGAGATAAGAGATGAACGAGATTAATAATATACATGTAAGAATAAATAACAGAACACAGGTGATAAGTCTAACAAACGTAATTAAGATACTGTGTTTTGCTTCAATATTTCCGCCCGGCGAACCTGAGCGTCGAAGCCTGCCTCATTCAACAAATGTCGATTTAGGTCTCGTACATTGTCTAGTATTTAACACGCACGTGTACGACAGTTTAAGCTCATTTAAATTAAACTCCGGTTGTTGTATTTTAAAATTCTGATATATAATTATATACTGCCAGTAATGTAAGCTTATATATCAGAAATATAAAAATACAACAACCTGAATTTAATTTTTAAAATTGAACTAGTATGACGCGTATAACCACTGCAGCATCTTTACTTTATGGAATCATGGAATTATACCTTGGTAATGGAAGTAACTTCTGTAACATGTGTAAGTGCCTACATTTCTGACGGTTTGACTTGAGGAGGTTTCGATATTATGTCATGGATGTTTTAACACTATGTTGGGGACGTTCTGACTTTATGTGGGGACGTTTTAACCCTATGCTGGTGACGTTTTGACTTTATGTGGGGACGTTTTGGTTGGGGACGTTTTGCCCTGTATTCATTCTGCATACTAACTACGTAAGCTGGGCGCCACATTCCGCACAGTAAGATCATTAAAAGAGAGTATTCTTCCTGTTCGAAACTGTCCAGCAAGCCGCCATGCTGTCTGCATTGGTTAAATGCATGAATTCGGACAGCATGGCGAAGTTGTGGATGATTTCGAGCAGATAGACAGACTGGAGCTGATAAAAAGTGGCGTACATCACGCTTTTGTGCCGGAGAAAATCTGTAAGGTAGAAAGCAGAGATAATTTTAAAACTCTACCTTTACGGAACATGGCGCCGCGCTTACACACTAAGTATGCAGGATGACAAAACAGCATGACTGTCAGGTTAACACTGTCATGTTAACAGGGCTACAAGACTAGACAGGGCTACAAAGCAGCATCAGTATTTTGGGTTGCTACCTTCCTTTCTCTTATGATAGTCCATACCTTATTTTTTCACACGAATGGTCGTTCAGGTTACGTGGAGGTTAAGAAAACGAAAATTGACGTGAATGGTCACCGTTCACACAAACAAAGACCATGTGCATGTACATTGGATGTCTACAATGGTACTGTATGTACATGTTCTACACTAGATAGCCAGAAAAGGATTCTCATTAACTGTCAGAAATTTTTTTTTATCATAGACTGACCATAATATAAGTTTATTTAAGTATGAACCATTACTTGCTTCATTTATGATGTAAATTTTAGTAAAAAAACCCAATTAATTTACTAACTGAAAAAGAAACAGAGATCGATAAACAGTGCGAAATAGAAGGCCTAGGACTGCGTTAGCTGTGACTTGGTTGGCTGGCTCCAGCTCTCCAGCCAATCAAAAGCTTAATTTGGATAACTTTGTAAAAAGTTCGCATTAACTGCACCCCATGTGCCCTGATAATGACCAGATTCACTCTTTATCTTGATGAAACCTCTCAGACAGCTTAGCATGCTGCTGAAACAACAACAACACTATATTATGAAAGTCACGACTTGTTTAACCCACCCAAGGAGCATTCACAGGCTGGTCTACTGGTATGAAAGATTTTATTTGTGAATGATATTTGATTTCAATCGGTAAACAAGGATTGGTACCATTTATAGCCATTTACGCGTAAAACATTATATAGGGGTACATTATAGCCTAATTACACTATGTATTCACGTAACCTACATATGAGAACGATAGTTCGTGCAAATTTTTTTCACATACAACAATAGGTTACATGGGTTTAAATTCAAGCGAACGGTAGAATTAGGCCTACAATCCGTCCTCATATAAGTGAAATACCATTGACTTTAAACCCCAATCAAACAAACAAACAAATGTATTGAATAATTAATTCTTTTTGTTTTAAATCAGTGGGACCCCATGATAACAACCCTGCCTGGACTGTACCTGATAACCTCCGGTCTGTATAAACCCATCTCTTGGCTATTTGATCTTGATCCATTGTGGGTATGCAGTACTTTGTATCTGAGGGGGATCAACCTTCTGTTTAACATTGGTAATTTCTACTTGATCTACAAGCTCTACAGAAAGATTCATTATACAGAAGAGGTAACTATGACTTAGGTGTGAACTTTAGGCTGACGAAGTAATTTGAGCCGTGGTTTAGTGGTTAGCAGCCGAAGGCTCCCTTATGTACATGGTTAAAGTTACGGTCCTTCATCCCCCTATATTAATGGAGTTGGCCAGTAGGTAAAAAGGGAGATAAATCTGTTATTGATATAACAACCCATTCAATTTAATTGCATATTCACACCATGCTAGTGTTCAATGACAAACAGGACCATTTTGGTCATTTGAGTACATAGTTATCTCCCTGTTTGACTAAACACATTAAGTAACATTATTCATTGTCAATGACACAATGACATAGGTGGTAATTTCGGTTATGTGACACATTTATTTCCCCTTTTCACCACAGGCAATCCCCATGGAGCATATAAATCGTCATAATTTTTGTGTGTCAGACAGCAGATTCTGCTTACACGATGTGGCTCCCGCTAACACGGGTTGTATTAACAAGGTTTCCTCTCAGTTTTCCACCATGATTAGGCAAGGAACAGTGTGAGCATGGGAATCAAGGAGTTGCTTATTACAAGGTTTCCTCATGGTTAACAGTGGACAATCTGTCATCATACAAGTGAAATAGCTTTGAGTATGATGTTAACCCCATTCAAATAAACAAGCAAACTAACAAAGATTTAATTTCATGTCTTTGCAATGCTGAAGCAAATTTAATAGTTATGTTCATTTTGTTACAGATTTGGACAGGAAAAGCTCTGTTGGATAGCCTGTCAGTTGCATTGTTCCCTGTGCTCTATTTTTATACATTTCTCTATTACACTGACCCAGGGGCAGTTTTCTTCGTGTTGCTAATGTACCTCCTTCATCTCCATGGTAACAACTTTATGGCAGCCATGCTGGGAGCATTGTCAGTTATCTTCAGACAGACAAACATTGTTTGGGTAATATTTGTGACTGGACGGGTCATTGGCAAAAACTTAATAACACAACTCAACTTAGAAAAGAAAGATGCAAATGCAGAAAAGCTTGGTGATTGGTCCATTTTGAAACTAACATGGCAAGTTGTTATCCAACCAGCAGTGACATCTCCAGTTCAAATGTTTTCTTTTGTACTTTCTATTGTAAAAGATATGTGGATGTACCTTGTCGTTGGTGCAGGCTTTGCCGTTTTTGTTTATAGCAATGGAGGACTAGTAGTGGGTGATAAAAGTCACCACGAAGCATGCCTCAATTTTCCACAGCTCTTCTATTTTCTGAGTTGCACCCTATGTTTTGCTTTTCCTCTTTTGATTTCTGTTCATAAAATTTTGGATTTCGTAATTTCAACTGCCAAAAACCCATTCCCCATGATCCTCTTTTCAGGCGTTGCCTGGTTCTGGGTTTATAAATTTACCTATGTGCATGAATATTCATTAGCAGACAATAGACATTATGCGTTTTATGTATGGGCGAAAATTTATCGACGCCATGAATTTGTAAGGTATGCCCTTATTCCATTTTATTATTACGCCCTGTGGATAGTTTGTCAAGCCCTAAAAGCCAAAGATATTTTCTGGAAAATGACTTTTGCTATCTGCCTAATGGCTGCTACAGTGCCCCAAAAAATGTTAGAATTTCGATATTTTATTATACCATTTATAATTTTTCGACTAAACATGCCGGTGCAAACAATCTATAAAACTATTATGGTTCTAGCTTTACAGCTTGTAATTAATGGCTTTACTATCTACATGTATATTTACAGACCTTTCAAGTGGGAAAGTGAAGATGGGTGGCAAAGATTTTTGTGGTAAATAGGTTTTGAAGTTTGTAAAAGGGAAACAGTGAAGATGGGTGGCAAAGATTTTTGGGGTAAATAGGTTTTGATTTTTGTGAACTTGAAACCAGTGAACATGGGTGGCAAAAGATTTTTGTGGTAAATAGCTTTTGAATTTTTGTAAAAGTGAAACCAGTGAAGATTAGTGGCAAAGATTTTGTGGTACATAGGATCTGATTTTTTTCAAACTTGAAAAAGTCTGAATTGCATCTCAGTATTCACTGATATTTATTGAGTAAAACAAGACTTTTGGGAATGTTAATTGAAGGCCCCCGGGAAGATCAACAATTTGTTGACTGAGCATTTCAATCCTCTTAATAAAGTTTATTGTTATTATTATTATTATTAATTGTGTGGGGCTGGATAAAAAGTCTTATCAGAATTTTTTTTTGGTGTACAAAGGACATGAAAAAAAAACAACCCTTTGACCTGTATTTGTATTTTTATTGTATGAAAATGAGCTTGTTATATAAATGTTAATTGTGTGGAACAAGCCAGACTAAGCCTTTTTATATGAATGTTGATCATTTGGAACAAGCCGGACCAAACCTCCCTAAATGAATTTTGATCATTCGGAACAAGCCAGACCAAACCTTGTCAAATGAATGTTGATCATTTGGAACTAGTCAGACCAAACCTTGTCAAATGAATGTTGATCATTTGGAACTAGCCAGACCAAACCTTGTCAAATGAATGTTGATCATTTGGAACTAAGCAGCCCAGATATTCCTAAATGAGTGTTGATCATTTGGAACAAGCCGGACCAAACCTTGTCAAATGAAAGTTGATCATTTGGAACTAGCCAGACCAAACCTTGTCAAATGAATGTTGATCATTTAGAACTAAGCAGCCCAGATCTTCCTAAATGAATGTTGTTCATTTGGAACAAGCCGGACCAAAACTTCCTAAATGAATGTTGATCATTTGGAACAAGTCGGACCAAACCTTCCTAAATGAATGTTGATCATTTGGAACAAGCCGGACCAAACCTTCCTAGATGAATGTTGATCATTTGGAAGAAGACAGACCAAACCTTTCTAAATGAATGTTTATCATTTGGAACTAGCCAGACCAAACCTTCTCAAATGAATGTTGATCATTTGGAACAAGGCGGACCAAACCTTCCTAGATGAATGTTGATCATTTGGAAGAAGACAGACCAAACCCTTCTAAATGAATGTTTATCATTTGGAACTAGCCAGACCAAACCTTCTCAAATGAATGTTGACCATTTGGAACTAGCCGGACCAAACCTTCCTAAATGAATGTTGGTCATTCGGAACAAGCCGGACCAAACCTTCTCAAATGAATGTTGACCATTTGGAACTAGCCGGACCTTCTTATTATGACTGGTAACTGTGTGGAACAAGACAAACAAATGGATATACAAAATTTATAAAATTGTGATAGATAAGCTCGACAAAAATATACCTATGTGTTTCTGAATGTATTGTACAAAACTAGCTCATATCTATATGACTGTCAATTTATTCAAATTTTATGATTCAGTATTTTAAGAGCTGTTTTCCAAAACTCTAATCCCCAAATACAAAAAAAAAATCCCTCTTTGAAACAACGAAGCATAAGTGCGTACCCTTCGTGATGTATTTGGTTTTCACAGAACAATTTGAATACTCTTTGATTAGGTGGGTCATCGATATGTGAAGTTCAATTAAAAAATTAAGTTTTTCTCAAAATGGTGAAAATAAACACCTTTGGAAAAGTGCTCTTCATTTTTCTGCCATGCGCTGATTGAAGAGAGAGACCTTCAAGAAGCCATACCTTCACACGGTGGCAACTGATTTGTTTACGATATCTTTTTATTACACCTTATAATTGTTTATAATTTGTCTTAGCTAAGATTGGTAATCTGCCTGTCATAAATCCCTATCTAAATTTTCCATTTTCTTACTTTTCCCATGTTGAAATTCAGAATTTGTATCGGTCATTTTAATAATTTTTAGAAATCTGTCTTTTGAAAATGACAGATGTACAGGTTTCTACTAGTCTAGATAGATAGTTGTTGACAGGGACATCAAGGTCGGTTCACTTCTCACATTGTGCTGGCACGCCGTCATATGAGTGAAGTAACCTTCAGTATTTCTCAGAACGCCAAAGAATTTTTTAAACTGTAGAAATTTAAACCTTGATGAATTATTTGTTGTTTTTGTGAGCAAATGTCTAGTCAAAGGGATAAATTTGTGGATTTGTTCCCAATTTAACTTACATATAGTTCCGAATTGTGGTTTCTATTATATTTTACAATAAATGTGAAAATCTGGGTAAGTGTCAAACTGTTTTTAATTTATCTGAAATTTGTCAGAAGCTCTGTCACTCTGATGGTATCCAACATAAGGGTCTAACAGAAGCCAATTTTTAGCCCACAGTCATTCTGACTGTGGACTTCTCATCACTCTCCGTGGTCCGTCCGTCCCATAACAATTCTTGTTATCACTATATCTCAGAAACTCCTGCTCGAATCACATTAATATTTTATTCAAAGCTTCCCTACATGGTCTAGTTTTGCAGGTAACATTTTGGTTCCTGTCTGTCTG
>JAVFBW010113358.1:0-15971 GCA_034783835.1 Mopalia ciliata | reverse complement strand
AAAAGAGGTTGCTTTCTGTTGCCCTGGTGTTCGCAGAGCTGAAGGGTAACGGGAAGCAGATTTGTTTGTGATGTTCTATATTTGTGTCCGACGTCATATAAGTGAAATACCCTTGAGTACAACGTTAAACACCAATCAAACAAACAAACCATGGTAAGCCTGTCAGACTATTGATTCTTGCTCTATATACCGGACTGATCCATGGTAATCATGTCAAACTGTTGATTCTTGTTCAATGTACAGGACTGCTCCATGGTTAGCATGTCAGACTATTGATTCTTATTCAATGTACAGGGCTGCTCCATTGTAAGCATATCAGACTATTGAGTCTTGTCCAATGTACAGGAATGTTCCAGGGTTAGCCTGTCAGACTATTGATTCTTATTCAATGAACAGCACTGCTCCATGGTAAGCCTGTCAGACTATTGAGCCTTGTCCAATGAACAGGACTGTTCCATGGTCAGCAAGGGAGCGGGTGGGCCATGGCCCTGCAGAACAATCCCTCGGCTTCCTCAGTCAATCGTAAGAGGCGAGAAAAGACGTTGCTTTTTGTTGCCCTGGTGTTCTCAGAGCTAAAGGGTAACGGGAAGCAAATTTGTTTGATGTTCTGTATTTGTGTCCGTCATTATATAAGTGAAATACCCTTGAGTAATCAATCAAACAAACAAACAATCAATGCATGGTTAGCATGTCAGACTATTGATTCTTGATCAGTAACAGGGCTGCCCCATGGTAATCATGTCAAACTATTGATTCTTGTTCAATGCACAGGACTGCTCTATGGTTAGCATGTCAGACTATTGATTCTTATTCAATGTACAGGGCTGCTCCATTGTAAGCATGTCAGACTATTGAGTCTTGTCCAATGTACAGGACGGCTCCATGGTTAGCCTGTCAGACTATTGATTCGTGTTCAATGTACAGGAATGTTCCATGGTTAGCCTGTCAGACTATTGAGTCTTATTCAATGAACAGCACTGCTCCATGGTAAGCCTGTCAGACTATTGAGTCTTGTCCAATGTACAGGACTGTTCCATGGTCAGCAAGGGAGCGGGTGGGCCATGGCCCTGCAGAACACTCCCTCGGCTTCCTCGGTCAATCGTAAGAGGCGAGAAAAGAGGTTGCTTTTTGTTGCCCTGGTGTTCTCAGAGCTAAAGGGTAACGAGAAGCAGATTTGTTTGTGATCAGTATTTTTGTCCGTCATCATATAAGTGAAATACCCTTGAGTACGACGTTAAACACCAATCAAACAAACAAACTCATGCCAGTCACAGACCAATAGTAAACCTGTGACCCTAACTCTTGCCAGTCACAGACCAATAGTAGACCTGTGACCCAAACTCTTGCCAGTCACAGACCAATAGTAAACCTGTGACCCAAAATCTTGCCAGTCACAGACCAATAGTAGACCTGTGACCCAAACTCATGCCAGTCACAGACCAATAGTAAACCTGTGACCCAAACTCTTGCCAGTCACAGACCAATAGTAGACCTGTGACCCTATATCTTGCAAGTGACAGACCGTTAGTAGACCTGTGACCCAAACTCTTGCCAGTCACAGACCAATATTAGACCTGTGACGCAAACTCATGCCAGTCACAGACCATTAGTGGACATGTGAACCAAACTCTTTCCAGTCACAGATCAACAGTACACATGTGACCCAAACTCTTGCCAGTCACATACCAATAGTAGACATGTGACCCAAACTCTTGCCAGTCACAGACCAATAGTAGACCTGTGACCAAAACTCTTGCCAGTAACAGACCAATAGTAGACCTGTGACACAAACTCCTTCCAGTCACAGACCAATAGAAGATATGTGACCCAAACTCCTTCCAGTAACAGACCAATTGTGGACATGTGACCCAAACTCATGCCAGTCACAGACCAATAGTAGACCTGTGCCCCAAACTCATGCTAGTCACAGGCCAATAGTAGACATGTGACCCAAACTCTTGCCAGTCACAGACCAATAGTAGACATGTGACCCAAACTCTTGCTAGTCACTGACCAATAGTAGACCTGTGACCCTAACTCTTGCTAGTCACAGACCAATAGTAGACCTGTGATCCAAACTCTTGCTAGTCACAGACCAATAGTAGACCTGTGATCCAAACTCTTGCCAGTCACAGACCAGTAGTAGATATGTGCCATATCTGCAAGCTAAGAGTTTCATTTCAAGCTACTCTGCCTCACAGCCTTTGGCGGATTGATGACATTTAACTAAACGTTAAGTGATTGTTGTGTTACAAGAATACTGCTAATAAAAATGACTGCGATTGCCAACAATGAAAGTTAAATTGTTGTCAAAAAAGGACATGTTCAGGGTTTTCAAACAACTCAATGATAGATGTCCCCCTTCCCCCTCCCCCTTCCCCACTACAGACACTGACTCTCCATATATATGCCAAAAGAGCTTTGCAAAGTTAAACAAATTTTAACAACTTGACTATGGCATTTAACATATGTTATCATTCCTTTATCTTGGAACTTGGTCACTTTATCCGCAAGGGGGTGTAGCTGTAATTCTGTTTATTTGTTCTTGTTCCGCCAAGGCTTGTAATGCTGAGTAGTTCTGAGTAAAACTCTTGGCTACAGGAGAATCCTCCTGGACACAACAAAGTTCTATTCAAATCTAAAGAAGTCAGATTTGAGATCCATATTTGTATCGTTTTTCGGTTGTCACATGCACCAATTGTTTAGTTTTTTTGTCCAATGTATGTGGACCCGGCATAAACTAACTAGGTTTATTGACTTAGAAAAAATCCATGAAATTTTTTTTTTTTCAAATTAGTAAAGATATTTGATCAAGTGTGAGATTTTCAGAATTTTGTTTGTGTTTTGACATTTCGACTAAAAAACATATTATGTACATCAGTTTTTTGTATATGATGGAATGGTAGACGACTTATGTATTGCACTCGATGCTATGCCTAGTTACTCTAGATTTATTCGACTTAACTGTTTATATTCTGTGTATATTTGCAGGCTATTTTTCAAAGCTACATTTTTCCAAAATTGGGATTGCGCCTTACTGGGTGATGTACAGCTGTAAATTATAAATGTTCGATGGGAAGGATTTTAATTGAAAACTTCTTTTTTTTTTGTTTATGAATACATTTCTTCTGTCAATGGTGATAGTAAAATGTTGGTTTGTCCAAGAGTGTTTTGGTAACCATTTTGTTATATCAACCTCTGTAGAGGTCTGTAGTTAGCTGAATGAAATGGCTTTCAGTCAGATCAACATTGTCATGTTTTGTTAACTGGGCATTCTGGGGCGGTTAATACTAAAGGTTAGAATAATAAGTTCTGATGAAATAGATGTTTAGACTAGGCAGATGTGGTTTAGATCATGAGGATTGTCCACAATGCTAGGGATGGTCATCCATGTAGCAGACATCTGTAAGCCAATCAAGTTGTTGTATGATCAATAAATGACACTATAAAGAGTGTTTTACCATAAGCACATACACATTTTGGGTAAATGAAATATAATTTTGTTTTCTCTTTGTTATACTGAAGATAGTAAGAATCAAATTAACACACCCCTCCCCCCTCCCCCACCCACTACACACAATTTTTTTTTTTTAAAGTGTTATGTACTTTGTTCCAAATTGTTTCATAGTGGGTTAAGATTATTTACCAGTTAACCAACACTTCCACATCATTTTAGTTGTCCTTTTGTTTTGCACTTTTGAGGCCATGTCTTAAGGTTATACATACATATGTTTTTCACAACTTTTTTGGCGAGACTCAAATATAAAAAGAAAGATAAAAATTCTGTGTGTTGTTTAATGTGTTTTTGGTGATGGAGTTGATGGTGTAATATAATGCTGTGTGATAATACATGTAGATTTGTGTCAGTAAACTAGGGCGCTCTGACAATGGTGTAATTGTGTCTGAAGGATTGTACACACACTAAGCCAGAAGGTTTGTATGAACTTGTCAATGCCAGTTTCCCTCATTGTTACATTTCAACCACATACTGGTCTTAAAGTATAGGATGACAAGTGTTGTTGACCCTTGGTTAAAAATGTTCACAGAGCTGTTTAAATGTTGAGTGTGTGGGTATTGTCCAACAAGATCTCTTTTCAGTATGTCTCTAACTTCTAAAACTCTCTCTCACAGTTGTGTGAACTGCATGTACTCCCAACTTGAAATTGTTGTCCACTGAGTTGTATGTAATATTTGGTCATGTGCCGTGTGAATAAGGCGGCAATCCCATCTGAGTGTTTTAAGGAACTTTATCTGCACATGTGCTAACTGTTTAATCTGGTTTGATTCTGCCCACAGGGTTTGCCCACAACTCTCGTGTATTTCAGCCCTTCAGGTGTTTCCTTTACACAGGATATTTTACTCAGACATGGACTCAAATTCCAGGATGTTCAGGTTGGTGACAGCTTTTATCAAATCTCGTATCTCTATTAGAATTTCTTTCCTAGGTATCCTCTGTTCATGCAAACTTTCCTAAAGTTTGGTATTTCTTCTGGAATAGTGTTTACTGTGCAGCTTGTACAGCGCATCTTTGAGTTTGTCATGGGCATGGTTTTTACCAGATTTCCTTGTGGTTTTCCATGGTGATTAAGTGAACCGGAAGAGAAAAATCTGTCCCGATTTAAGTGAAATACCCTTGTACTGTCATTCAGCCCAAATCAAACAATCAAAAACGAAGCAAACAGCACCAATCAGTCTGACAACATATAAACAGTTCTCACATAGCTTATACCTTCTTTCTTTTTTCAGTTCCAACAATTAAAATTGATAATTATTATACCATTTTTTATGTATTAAAAAGTTGAATCTACATAAAGTTTCGTAGAAAGCAAAAACTTAAAACTTGTCATTCTGGGTCCTCTTTTAAAAATATGAATTGTTGTATGTTCATTTTTTGTGACATGTTCCACAGAAGTTTTGAGACGTATTTGCCTTGCAATAAATACCAATTTGTGTAGCAAGTTGGGTTTAACATTTTGTGAATCTGGTGTTATCCATGCAATAAAGTATAAAGTTTTAGTTTTGGAGCTGGGTTGATATAGCTAGACTTGCATGTATGGTGTCACAGAAAACTGCTCATATTTTGCAGCCCCGTGAAGGAACGGGTGGGCCATGGCCCTGCAGAATACTCCCTTGGTTTCCTCGGTCGATCCTAAGAGGCGAGAAAAGAGGCTGCTTTCTGTTGCCCTGGTGTTCGCAGAGCTAAAGGGCAATGGGAAGCAGATTTGTTTGTGATGTTCTGTATTTGTGTCTGCTGTCATAAAAGTGAAATACCCTTGAGTACGACGTTAAACACCAATCAAACAAACATATTTTGCAAACCTTTTTATATATTGGTGGACGGATTGATCTGCATTATAAGGTAATCAATATTAAGTGTTGACCATCCAAATTAAAATAGAGAAGGGCGTATTTTTCTAAGACATAATTGTCTGCATAATACAGCATGTTTAGTTGATGGAAGAGCATGCACCCATTTGATGGTAATTTTATTGTAACATACAAAACAGTTAATGGAAGATTATTGTAAAATAAAATTTGACAAATGAATAACAGTTAAGCTTTAAACAGCATTTATTGTGCATGATTCCTCACTCCTAAATAACTAGACACAGTTTGTTATGAGGTTGACATCCTAACCCATTTTTGAGATGCCATAAATGTTGAATTAGAGCTAGAACAAATTAGTTTAAGGTCTGTTTACATGTAATGTCGGTGTACTTTACAATATATCGGTATCATGACCAAGTGTTTTTTTTTAAATAAATGTTTAAACATTGTTGTCATGAACAAATTATTTTTTAAATTGAGAAATATTATATATGGATCTGTATAGCCGAGGCTGGTACCATAAGAAGCGTTTTCTCAATGGAAACATTGTAATAGAATATACAATAAGTCCAATGATATATGGTTATGAGTTGTACACGGAGTTACCTTGTGCCTTGAATGGGCTTACAAATACACCTGAAGCAAATACAACTTACAGATACACTCTTACCTTTATTTGCTATCTCTTGAATTGTATTGTATCAACCAGAGTCATAATATGTTTCCTGTTCTCTCTTAAGACATTATCTGCTGTACCATTTCTTATTTTCAAACAGTCTCAGAATTGAATTAAGATATATTATATCTGTTCATTTTAGACAATTATTCGTCTGTTAATAATATACAAATTTATTTATTGTCACTTTTTAAAATTGTATAGATTTGAAGACAATGGACAATACCTGCCTTTATACCTTTGTGCAAACAAACACTGGTATTGTTTTGGTATTTTAGATTACTAGTGAATTTTCTGGTATTAACAATACGTGTTGTGATATGTTTATTGTGTACATTAGATTTCTTCTCTGAAAATTGGCACCTATCAGATTGCTAAGGTGTAGCTTGTAATACGCAGTTTGTTCCATAAAGAACTTAGTGTCAATGCAGTCATTGTGTAACTGCTGGTGGGCTCCTCAAAAGGTTTCTTATAACATAAACGGGTGTTTGTTTATTATCATTTTACTTTTGTATTTTGACATGTAAAAGAGGTGTTGTTAATATAATTTATATTTTATAGAAATATATTAATATCTTCAACTTTGATAATGGCGCTTGTTTCTATGTAATACAAAGTAGTAGGGCAGTTGGCACAAACTGGCTTGTTTAATGGTTTTTATGTCCGGGATTTTAAAATAAGTTAAGATATAATCATTTGATAAATAACAAAGTCTACATTGATAGCTATATGTAAGTGGTTTACAAGTTGTTGGTCTCAAGAAGAATTCACCCTTTTTTGCATTTATTCAATTATAAAACAGTCTTTTTACAAGAAAACAAATTGTTTAAAATGGTGCAATTTTGAGTAAAATGACTTTCTGCAAAATAGTAAATCTGTTTGATTTTGAAATGTGTGAAATGTTCAGTAAAACAAACGCATCGTTTAAAATTGAAAAGAACATAAGTGTAAAGCTATCTTTTATCCTGAAAAAAAATCCTAAATGATTCAGGTGAGAGATAAAATATAGATATCAATTCATACTTGATAAATTGGTTTTCACTTTAGAAATGTCTTTGAGAGACAGTTAAGTAATAGTCAAACTATAATTAGTTGGTAAAAGCAGCCAATTTTTCAGCGGAATACTCCTTCCAAGAAGAAACAGTGGGAGTCTAGTAATGTAAAAAAAAAAAGGAAATTGCAGGCAGTCATCTGACATTGAAACGATCGAGATTTGCGGCCCTATCAGTAATGCACAATGGATAAATCTATGTGATGACATTTGAAAGCGCCACTATCACGAATGGTGTCGCCAAGGACTTCCTTGCAAGGATGAAAGGGTGAGGCTTCCTGGATACTGTGTCTGCCTATAATCAAGCCTTTATGTATCATCCAGTCTGTCTGTCGACCGTGAGGTATATGAGTCATTCCAATAGTCCAGCTGCGGCATTGACAAGGGTGATTTCCTCCCTGTTTTCCACTGTTTTTCATCAAGGAACAGTGAAATAGATAGGCCGGCATTATGTGATTGAAATATCCCTGAGTGGGATGCTCAACATCAATGAAAAAAAATATAAAGTTTCAATTATCTCCCTTTCCAACTTTCCTGGATTCCCTTTGAAGTCACTTGAATGCGGCAATATTTTGGGAACTGTTTGTTTGAACAAGAATGCTTTGGGTTAAGTTACAGAAGTACCTTAAACCACCTCAAATTTCGTCCATGACCAATCCTAACTTTTTTGTTTGTTGTGACAATATTACAGCATTAATTATTAATTATTATTAATCAGACAAATTTATGTTTTCTGAGAAATGCTGATGCTTCTAACTGCCAAATTCATCATCTGCCTCTCAGACACAATTTCCAAGTGTAAGAACTAGCTTCTAAAATAGTAATTGTATGGATGAATTTGAGGTGATTTATGTAAGTAGAGTTCAGCTTGGTATAATTGCAATGAAGAAGATATGAAATCATTTACACTATCCAAATGAGTATAAAGTTATTGATTTGGGTATGTTGTGTGTTAAAATCTTTCTGACAGGAATGTTAACCAGTTATTGGGCAAGAAGCAATGTGTGCCTCTCAGAACCCAGGCCTTCACAACTACAGTGCTGTCAAATCAATGAATAAACTTATTCAGCTTTGTTGTGAATCTAAACAGGAAAGTCTGCCCCACAAATTGAGAGAAAGTGTCACGGTTAACTTGGCACAGTTTTAATTGTCTTAAGTGATGAGGAGTTTGTTTAAAGAGTAGCAATGCTGTCTTTACTTAACACTGGAGCAAAATTAAAGTTCCAACATTATGGAGACACTTCTCATCTTGGTTATGCTAGTGTAAATGATTGTTGGAACACACAGCCATCATTTAAGGGAAATATCCTTAAGCACAGCGTAAAACAAGGTTTACAAGGTTGCCTCTCGGTTTTCTACCATAATAAGGCTGTGTACAGTTTGAAGTGGACAATCCGTCTTCATATAAGTGAAATACCCTTAAGTACAAACAAACAAACAAACAAACAAACAAACAAACAAACAAACAAATTAAATCAGCAGTTAAACAGTTTTCATTATTTTTTGGATAACATCTTCTCAGTTTGAAAAGTTAAGAAAAATGAGTTAAGAAAAATGAACTTTTTTTTTCTGTTTGTGATAACTTTAAGTTATTTTTCTGTGAGTACAAAAAAGATACGAACCAAACAAGACCCACAATTTTGTTTGTTTGTTTGTTTACCAAATTACTATGAGATCCTTTTTTGAACAAAGTTTTGTGGTGTATTAAATGTAGACACTTGTATACTGTATAGAATGGTTCAGAGGAGAAACACTGTACATATTGATAGTGTAGCTGGGTAAATGTTGATTTTTTTTTGTCAGCAGAATTGTACCGATTGGCATATATCGATGCACTACTTTTTTGATTGGACTGTCAGAATATTGTTCTGTATGATGAAGAGTTACTGTGATTTGGATCACTGATCAACAATTGTACTTTACCCTCAATATATAATGTCTGTTCCTAGATTTCTGATACTCTTTCTTTATATTCTGGAAGAGTTCCAAGTAAATGCTATTGATCCTTCTCTTACTGCAAAGTAAGAAAGACACTTTTATAAAGAGATTTTATAATACGCAAAGTCCGTACTTGTTTGCGCTCAGAACCATATTGTAGTACATTGTGCATGGTCTTTCAGTTCTCTTGACAATATAAGTAAACAAATCTTAGAAGGTATGTAAATTTTTTAAGGCTAGACACTGCTATCAGTGCTTCATTGTTTATAAACAATCTCACAGAAAGTTTGCCTGGCACAACCTAAGTAACTTTAAATAGATTTTACTCATACCATTTTTTCACAATAGTTCATCCATATTTTCAACAATATTTTCATTATCTTGATGATTTTGTAATGAAGTAATATGAAGATAGAGATAAATAATGAATAGTTAATACATAATTTTGCCTATGTTTGTACAGTTTTCTGAACTAGAATCTGTTCAAACTAAGAAAGTGTTATCCCAAAATAACGAAAATACTGTTATGTTTGTACAGTTTTCTTAAAAAATGTGTAAAACAGAAAGTTTTTTAGAATTTTAAAAAATTTCTGAGATTTAAGTTAATGTTTACTTTAATACTCTACTTTAGTAGTAATTGTATGAAGACAGGTTAACACAGATCTGTACTCTGCCTAGGTTTCTCTCAGAGCTTATAATGACAAGAGAAAGCCATTTGGTGTGATGTTTTCACCTAAACTTTGAACAGTTGACTCTATTTGTCTACGTCTTTTTTCGATATTGTCTCCCATCACAAGTTTTCACCTAAACTTTGAACAGTTGACTCTATTTGTCTACGTCTTTTTTCGATATTGTCTCCCATCACAATTTTGTCTGGCACCCTATAATATGGGTGAAATAACCTTAAGTACAGAATAAAACCAGAGTTTACATCTGTTTGACAAGCATCTCATTGAGTTTAAAGTGGTAAAATATTTTGTTCTACTCTCCGACCTTCTTCTCTACATGTGATGACGAGTGCTATTTATTTACCAGCTTGCTGTAAACACGTCTGGGTCATGTCTGTTGGGATGCGTTGAGAAAAAAGTTTATATGTATTCATAATTGTTCTATGATAAATTGCTATATATACATTATAATATTAATGTTGCATGCATTACATCACACTTGACAGGACTTTCACAGCAAGTGATAAAATGCGGTTTTATTCACGACGTAATAAAACATATTTTTTTTCTTTTGAGACGTAATGAAATCCCACTGTTTTGCCCTCCCTCCCACCCCATCATGTCTGGGCTTTCCTTAAGCTGATATTTTGGTACCCAAAAAAGTCTGTAACCTAGATCTGTGATAGAGTAAGGTAACCTCAGACTGTTATGTCTGGCTTCATTTTCTGACACGATTCCTTACAGTAGGTAAAGCAGTTGAGATTTCTTGCTGTACTTAACTCGCTTCTTGTCTGTTGATAAAGCATAAGCACATTACTTTATTACCCCTGGACATAAGCATCCTCAACTCCACAGGTGGTTGTCTGGGCTTCTAGGTTTTTATCTTCTGATATTCCAGGCACAACCGTCTCAACTTCCGTAAGTGGAAAAGTTATCAGCATTTTTCTTCAAGTAAGACTCCTTCTACAGTTGTAAGAGCTGTGTCTTTAATAACCTCTGCATTAGTGAAATTACCTCAAGTAAACAATTAACTTTGTCTATTAATATACATGCACATACACTGTTCAACTGAAGGGTTTAAACAAGTAAAAAGTTTTTTAAAAATCCAAACTTTATTTAGATTCATTATTTTAGCAGTTATTATTTCATCTCTGTTCTTTATTTCTGCTTACTCTGCCAATTTTCTTCTTAATTTCTTCATAATTTCCCATTTTTCTTTGCTTTGGGATGATGTAATGTTATGTAATTTATAACACTGCATTGTATTTGCCTATATTTTTTTAATGGTTTTTATTTAATAATGTTGCTATGGTACCAATTATTATAGCTTTAATAGGAAATGAATCATTCTGTTTTAATAAATCAATTCCATGTGTCTCCGCGGGGACTTGTTCTTTATGTATGATTCTAATCAACACTTTTCTTACAAGTGTGAAGTACTAAACCAGATGAATTTCTAGAACCAATTTAGTTCCAGAAAACATATGGGCACCTAAAGTTTTAAAAGCCCAATCATAAATATTTTCATGATATATCTGTTAAAATCAAACCAAAATGGTGTTAAAATCAAACCCTGATGATGGTCTGGTGAGTTGGGGATAGGAACCTGGATATAATTGAGGAAACTCACCTGTAGACGTGAGATATCGGGGGTGCATAGATCAGGCCAAATGTTGATTTTTTTCTTAACAAAATTAAGTTTTTTAATTATCATATTGAATTGTTTTCATTTTTAAACACCCAAATGTTGATTTTTATCATACTTAAACATTAAAAAATGATTTAAAATGAAGTTTCAAATTGAGTTTATTCTACAGCTTACCTACAATTTAGGGTAATTAAACTGGATGTCTATGAACATCTGGACATATATACGATATGGAAAGACACATTAAAACGTTGGGACACTGGAGGGAGCTCCTTGCAGGCTCTCTGAGTTGAGGTGCAACATGTAGCACTGTGAATTTACATATTGTCTTATTATTGTACGGTGTATTATGTCTTCTGGGGGTCTTGTTCTGTGTTATATTTATCTCCATTAAGGTGGTGGTGAGATTTCACTTGTAGATCTTCAAACACTGTCAAATCAGTTTCAGGGCAAAAATAAAAAGTCCTTCGTGTTAGAACTATTTCTACTGTTTGATCTGTGCATGAAAGACCATTTGAAGAAATAAATCTTGCTGCTGAGCTCTCATTAATTCAATAACGTACATATGTACACTGTATTTGCTACAGCCACAGTAATGTTGACATTTACATTTCTTCTTAATTTCTTCATAATTTGGGTAATCTATGATACATAAGATATTTTACATGTTTAATAAATTAAAATAAACTCCAAATTACATAATGAGTTATCAGATTTAAAGTAAAAAAAGGAAACTTAAGCAAAGAATTGACAAGAATTCAAATCTGTAGTCTTTGAATGTAGAAAAGAAAAAAAGTTCAAGCTTAAACAAATTACTCTGTGTAATGTATACATTCTGTGGCCTGACGTAAGTCTTTACATTTACAAAATCTACCTTTTGGTTGTTGATATTTTCCCAAGTGCTAGAATGCAAAGCTTTTCTATAAAAAAAATTAAAAGTACAATTATAATCTTCTCCGATAAGTTTTGGAGAAAGTTTGTGGTAATGTTTTTTTTAACTTGTTTTTGAGGCATTCAAGGTTGGTGGAGATATGAAATGTAATGTTACGTTGATTAGAACTTGCTAGTGTCAAGATTATGATGTTTTCATACAAATGTTAGCTCCATTATCACTGGACACGAATATGTCACAATGAAATTAGATAATATCACTAAGATAGGGGTTTATAGCCAGCAAGCAAAACTCTGGTGTCCAAAGGTGCTCACTTTTTCAGTAACTGGGTGTCTGATTTTTACAGTTTCCCTATTTCCTAGATGTTAAAGTTTCTTAAAACAAGGTGTTTGAGGAAATTGTTCAATTCATTGTGACCAAAGGACAAGTGGACAGCCCTTGCACAAAGATACCTTTTACTTCAAACTTGTTTAAATTGCAGTGTTTTTAAAATATAACCTTAACTATTCTGAAACTCTTACATGACTTCCTCTATTAATTTACATGACATGATCAAATTTGGGCTTTTAAAATAGTAATACATTCAATGGCTGTTGTGGGTTTTCTTGGATTTGTGGATTTCAACATTTGGGTGAGATTTTAAAAGTTTGAGTTTTGGGTTTCTTTATTGCAAATCTTATCTCCAACTCGACGTTTATGATTTATAGTAAATTAACTACCAGATCAGTGTTCTGAAAAAGATTGTAATTTCATTATCTAATTTGAACTATCAAGGGATTTGTATCCAAAACACATCCATAAATTACACATTCTTCTTATTTTCTTGTAAATTATGTGATGATTCATTTAAGGTTATGGAGAGAACTGTCCTTTTAATTTTCTTGGTGATCTTTTTTTCAAAACAGATCCGTAAATTTTTACAGATTGAAACCCTCTTTAGAAACATAAATCAACTGGTTTTGGCTTGTGCCCAATTTTATGCTGTTTGAGATATCATAAATTGTAGCATTTGTATGGAGTTGATCGTTTATCTTCAAATATCTCCTAACTATTTTCTAGCCAGCCTTCCTGACTTACAGAGGAAGCCTGTAATTTGTGCGTCTGGAGCAGTTTATCATTGACAAAAGCTTGCAGTTATGATGTATGTCCTTTGTTTGAGATAAAAACATCCACAAGATGCTCATGAAAAACTCCTTTGTATTGGAGAAAGAGAAAGAGAAGTTTCTGTTGATCTGGACTGGTTGTGAGTTTATTGGAAAGGTTCCATTTTTCTGGTGTCTACTCTCATATATCCGCGAGCATATCACGCTTGACCTAAACAGTCTTCTCTTGCCTCATGACCTTTGTTACATCATCCATGCTACTGGAGTCTCTCGCTTCTGACAATACAATTTAAATGGCACTTTTTCTATCCCACAGAGATCTATCTGTACACAGTTCCTAAAAGGCATTCATCTGAGAACTTTTTGAGACTGTTTGTCTTGGTGGTGGTGTTTTTTACTCTTGCTCATCTATATATGACAAGCTTATTAGATTTTCAAGGCTGAAAGGCTGTTCTCTGCTGATCCAACAAAACAGATCAATGATGTTACATCATAGACAGGCCAATAGTGAAGAATTTCTTTTAACCAAACAGAACCTCAACACAATTCTAATGTAATCTGTCTACAAATGATTGGTATGTTTGTCAATAGTGGAGATTCTGAGCTCCGGTCAGGCTGATCTTTCTCTGCAACCATGTACAGGGGACACAGATCTTATCAAGCAAGAAGAAGGGAAGCATAGAGACAAACCATGAACAAGGCAGTCTCAACAAATCAGTTTTAATTAACCAAATAATTCTTTCCAGGACACAAACAGCCTTACAAAGAAATCATACAGGATTTTTATTTGGAATCCTATAGGATAAGAATTTTATAATAAACCTATAGGATTTTATAAGATGTACAAAATCCTACAGGATTTTTATGTAAGAACACCATTTAAGACATATATTTTTGTCAAATTATGTTTGTTTGTTTGATTGGGTTAAACTTCATACTCAAGGGTATTTCACTTATATGACGACGGGTGGTCCATTTCACACTGTTCCTTGCCCTATTACGGTGAAAAACTGAGAGGGAACCTCCTAACCCCCCACCCCTTCCCCTCCCATGATTGCCTGAGCCACATCTTTTGACTCACTCATATACCTGAGGGTCAACAGTTGGACTGAATCATGTTAACGATACATCAAAGTAGGCTTTAGAAAGCGCACTTGCTAACCACTAAGCCACATTCGCAGGCTGTCAAATTATGGGGTGGTAATGATTTATTTTATTTCCTTTCTTCGATTTTGTGATGAGTCTTTTTTGCCCCTAAGCCAATAATTAACCTAGGGGTATTGTTGCAAGGTTATGTGTCTGTCTTCCTTAGGAATCCTCACAAAACTTATCATCATTTTCTTCCAATTAAAAGAGTTATGTCCCTTTTTATGAATATAATAGCTGTGAACCATTTTGATGTAAAATTAGCAAATGAAAGTATATTCTTTTTCTAATGGAAATATTGCAATTTCATGAATTATTTCTTTTTTTTTTTTAAAATCCATGTTAATGATACAATTATTAATAAGGATATGGTAAGAATGTGATGACTCAATATTAAAAATGTTACACTGAAAGTGGATCTTTAAAACTTTTGTTATTTTCTATTCATTTATTCAAAATATAATAATTTTCATTCTAATTCAAGTTAAATCATCAACCTAAATTACACTTTTTGTGAAATAATTGCAATATGCTGAAACTTATTTTAAGTAAAAATTTTGTCCATTATTACCCCTTCAAACTTTAGATTTAAGGTTAACTCTGAAGTGAAATCTATGTACGAATAAATAGAAACATGGTGTGGGTGTTCTTTTCAATTTCAACACAGCAACGCTAAAACTTACTAGGTCTTATCAATATTTAGGCCGACAATCTGGTTCATAGGGATCACATTTCAGGGTTATTTGACTGTATTCCTCTGCAGTACAGCTCGAAGCCTGGAATTGTTAACTATGTTAAATTGCTTTTGTTTATGAAACTATCGCATCATTTTTTGTGTGAATAGTTTTTTTGGTTATGTTTGATGTTTAAACTGATTCAGTGAAAAAATACAATCCAAGATAGCCATAGAAAGATTTCCACGAGCAGGTTATTTTCTACCATCATCAGGCATGGTGCAGTGTAAAGTGGACATCCATCATCTTACAAATGAAATACCATTGACTACGACATTAAACCCCAATCAAACAAACAATTTGTTCCTTATTGCTTGGAAATAAAAGATCTTTTTTAGCCATGTCAATATGTTACATCACAGATGGACATCAATAATGTTACATCACAGACATCAATAATGTTACATCACAGACATCAATAACGTTACATCACAGACATCAATGTAAAATCACAGATCAGTGTTACTTCACATACATCAATACTGTTACAACACAGACAACAATAATGTTTAATGTTACGTGACAAATCAATGTAAAATCCCAAATATAAAAAAATGTTACATCACAGACATCAATAATGTTACATCACAGACATCAATAATGTTACATCCCAGAGACATCAATGTTACATCACAGACATCAATAATGTTACATCACAGACATCAATAATGTTACATCACAGACATCAATGTTACATCACAGACATCAATAATGTTACATCACAGACATCAATAATGTTACATCACAGACATCAATAATGTTACATCACAGACATCAATAATGTTAC
>JAVFBW010113347.1:0-15975 GCA_034783835.1 Mopalia ciliata | reverse complement strand
GTTGAAAATAAAAATAAATCGTAAATATGTTCACGCCACAGCATAGCTGAAATACCGCTGAATGTGGCGTCAAACACAAATTAATCAATCAATCACAACCCATTTCTATATGTGTTAAATATTGATTTATGTTTATATACCCCCTCTGTAGTAAACCTAACATTGCCAAAGAAATTAACATTTAACAATTCTTATTTCTTTGTATAAATATACCTTTTTAAATTATATTGTTATAAGGCAGTTCAATGTTAAGTTATGGCGCGAATATTACCGTTTGTACTGCATGCGCCATCAACATTTAAAACTACTGCTGTAATGGCCCATACACCAAATACCTGTCCGACAGACTGAACGACTTATTCCATTATCCAGTAACGTGACAGCAACTTTAGCGAAATCAATGGGTTCTTTCCTCAAAGTGACATATAATGTTTGGTCCTTTCAGCTTATGATCTTTAAAACCTAGTTTCATCAGTTTTGCTTTGGCATTAAACATTAGATTTTAAAAAAGTTGGTTAAGATATTGTTGAGATCACTGATACTAATACTCAATTTTAATCGTGGAGGTCGTGTAAACCTGTTATTATCTGACCAATGTCTTAACCAATTCCGTGATTGCTGAATCAAGGATAATTGAATGAAATACAGTAGACGATAGGAAAAAAATCACATCAACATGAATATGGAAGGATCCGGAATTTTTGTTCGTTTCTGCTCGAGCACATGCTTGATAATAGTTGACTATTGGAAAGAAATCGCCTTAGGTTAGGTGAAGTATTTGAAAAAGGGCTGACCAAATAAACCAGTCTGAAGAAGAGCACGTCTAATGTAATTGATTATACGACGGTCAATGGTACTTAAAGCTGACGTGGAGCACTATCAATGTAGTGACGGTTTGAAAAGAGTATTGTACACAGTTACTGTGATACTATATAACGTAACACTCTGGCCACAACATATAAGATGTTGTAACAGAAAAACTCTTATATCGAATCAAATACATGTCTTATGTCTTTATGGCTGAACACTTTTCCGCAAACGATATTAACGTTGTGACCATCTCAAGATATTGTTCTATTTTAACGTTTAATTACTGGATCACAAAAATGATTTTGAACATTATATGGACAACAGTTAGACTCTCATGCATCCTGAAGTACGGTAATCAGGCGACGTGTTCAGAATTTAAGTAGATCACAATGTATCTCTTATTAATACGACGTATTAATCCGTTATACTGGCATAGCTGGAAGTTTCCATGTTGAGTATATTTTCCTATATTATTTGCAAAACAAAACATTCAGGTTTTACAATACCACTCTCATTTTAGTGGCATGAACTAGTTTGTTAATTTTCAAAGGGATCGTCTCCACCTGAAGTGCCGTGTACTATTGTGGATATAATAAACAGGCTCGGATAATATCTGACAAGGCATAAAGGCGGCTTCACAAATTGATAAATAATTGAATTATGGATATTGATCTACATCTCCCTGGCCTAAAAATGGTCATCCGGGAGTCTGTCCTTATTGGGGTCAGAAAACTTGTGGGTTTTTTTGTAAAAAGACCTTTGTCTCTAGGCGTTATCTAGAACATAAGATGATTCATCGATTTTTATTAATCTACATCCCTGTGCCAGTGTGATTGCTTTAAAAAAAGTGCTGTAGATCATTACACAGTTCTTCTATATCAGCTGTTGGGAGTTTGTGTCCTCTATGTTTCGTTAGATTGGTTTTTGTTTGCTTTCGGTTTAACGACGTACGTTGACTTCTATGATGGCGGGTCAGCCCAATGGATAAAAAACAACCCATGACACGATTGACAACAAAGGCAAGACACAAGCCCAATGGATAAGAAACAACCCATGACACGATTGACGACAAAGGCAAGACACAAGACACAAATAAGTCACAGAACAGATTCATAATACTCCTTCTGACATCACCATGTAACAGGAAACTTCCACCCTCCACACCAAATTTCATCTTAACATCTCAGCAACCTTTTAAAATTAATTCCCATTCAATGCTGTAGTGAGTTTTTCCATTCGCTCTAGACAAATATATAACTTTCTCTGACCAATATTTATCAGATAAGCGTTCGCATTGATGTGGATAGTTTTGTTCCGTCGACGATGATGATGATGATACTCAATTCAGTTTTGTATCTTAGATAAAACATTCTTTGTTTGAACAGATTCTGAATCGGATAATTTTGGTGAGTGAAAGCCGCCCGGGATTTGAATCCATCCCTCTAATCCAACAAATCACCAGTAATAAATTCCGGTCATCTTAGCCTCTCGGCGTTTTACATTATACAAATAACAAAACTACCACTACTGATATTACTGTCACATCACCGTATGTGTGTAACGATAAATGCAAGAGCCTCTGTGGTTCAGATTTACTCATGAATATGAAAGGTTTATACGATTTTCTGGACTTATCAGTTATTAAGGTCACGGCCGAATTAATTGGTCACAATTTACCGATTTAAACTAATTTATATATTTCCCTAAGGATTATTTCCCTGATGTATTTTCGGCCAGTGAACTTGAGCTCAACTGTCTTATAATGGCCGATACACCAAATAATCCATGTCCATAAGACCGAACGACTTATTCTACTATCCATTAACGTTGTTGGTAACTTGAGCGAAATCAATGGAGGCGTATTTCCTCAAAGAAAAAAATACTATTCAACGCGTCTGCTTACGAGTTGTTTCATTAGCTCTCCTTTCGTATCAACAGGTGTTTAATTTAAGAAAAACATAAAATAATGATGGTTTAGAGTTAGCTAGTTTTGATATCTCTGGTACTAATAGCATGACTTGTAATTCCCAAGGTCATGAAAACCTGCTATTATTTTACTTATGTCTTAACCCGGTTCGTTTTTGCTGGATACAGAAGAGTTGGTAGGAATCCCGCAGAAGATGGAAACGTCAAAATGAATTCATTATCGTTTTTCGAAGTTGTACCTCACTTTATAATATTAAACACCTCAGTGGTAGTCATAATGTTATTTATCACTGGTACCGGAATGGTTGGCGGTTTCCATGCGCAGTCTATTTATTTTTCAAAAAATAAACATGTTTTACTAAGGCAATATAGTGGCATGAACTAATTTGTTAATTTTCAAAGGGATCGTCTCCATCTGAAGTGCCGTGTACTAGTGTGGATACAATAAACAGACTCGAATAATATCTGACGAGGCATAGAGGCGACTTCACAAATTGATAAATAATTGAATTAGTGATATTGATCAACCGCTCCATGGCCTACAAATGGTCATCCGGGAGTCTGTCTTTATTGGGGTCAGAAAACTTGTGGGGGTTTTGCGAAACAAGACCTCTGGGTGTTATCTAGCACATAAGATGATTGATCGATTTATATTAATCTACATCCCTGTGCCAGTGTAATTGTTTTTATTAATAATTAAAGTGCTGTACATTATTACACATTTCTTCTATCTTTTATATATGCTGCTGAGTAAATGTATCCTATATGTTTCGTCAGACTGGTTTTTGTTTGTTTTCTTTCGGTTTGTCAGATAATGGTTCGTGTTGATGTGGGTAGTTTCGTCCATGATACTGATATTGGAAGATGTTGGTGTATTTCGGAAATAAATATTAACAATATTTGTGTTATTTTGAGATATTATGTTCTTAGTTTGAACAGATTCTGATTAAAAAAATTTTGGTGAGGTGATGGAAAGCCGTCCGGGAATCCAACCCATCGAATCGCCATTAATACATTCCGGTCACCTTGACCACTTAGCTTCCCAGTGTTCTACATAATAAAAATAACGGAATACCAATACTGATATTCGAGTCATATCACGTCTAATATATGTTCTTCCGTGGTTCCGATTTTCCCCTAAATATAAACCTTTCGGACTATTATCTAGACTTATCAGTTATATAGGTCATCCCTGAATTAACTGGTCACAATTTACAGTATAAACTAATATATCTATTTCTCTAAGGATTATTTTCTGCTGTATATTCGATCAGTAAACTTGAGCTCAATTGTCGTATAATGGCCGATACACCAAATAATCCATGTCCATCAGACTGAACGACTCATTCTCTTATCCATAAACGTTGGTGGTAACTCGAGCGAAATCAACGGACTTAAACTTATTTCATCCAAGTAACATACACTGTTTGTCATGTCAGCTTAGGAGTGAATATCCAGAAATTTTATAATTATGTTAAAAAAATCAAATGAATATGGAAGGATCCGGAATTCTCGTTGGTTTCTTTTTAAGCATAGAACGCTTTATCGTAGTAGACTATTGGAAATAAATCTCGTTAGGTTAGGTGAAGTATTTGAAAAGGAACTGACCAAATAAGCCGGGATAAAAGGGGGCACGTAATGTTATTGATTATACGAGGGTCAATGGGACTTGAAGCTGACGTGGAACTCCTTTAATGCACTGAAAGCATTATTCATAAGCAGTTACTGTGTTACTAAATATTGTTCGTTTTGACACAACAGTTTCGGATTATTGATCAAGCCATTATCAGGAGTAATCAGAATGGTTTGAACAATAAGCGGAAACGTTGAGTCAAAATGAATACATTATCTTTCTTCGGAGTTGTTACTTCGCTTTACTATGTTAAACTCCTCAGTGTAAGTCATAGTTGTATTTATCACCGGTACAGACACGGTAAGGTTTCCATGCACAATATATTTATGTTCCAAAAATTAATGTTTTACTTTACTCTCAATTTAGTGGCATGAACTAATTTGTTAATTTTCAAAGGGATCGTCTCCAGCTGCACATTGGTCTTTTAAAATCCAACTGAAGTGCCTGTACTATTGTGGATACATTAAACAGGCTCACATAATATCTGACTAGGCATGAGGCGACTTCACAAATTGATAACCAATTGATCTACATCTACGTTTCTAAAAATGGTCACCTGGGCGTCAGTTCCTATGGAGCCAAATATTTGTCGATATTTTGCAACTGAACTTTCTACATCAATTAAAAAATGCTGTAGATCATTACACAGTTCTTCTGTACCTGCTGCTGGGTATTGGCCATCTGTGCTCTATGTTTTGGCAGACTGGTTTTTGTTTGTTCGATTCCTTTCGATTGAACGTTCACGTCTCCGACGACGGGTCAGTGCAATGGGTATAAAAAACAACCTATGACACTATTGGCAACAAAGACAAATCACAATCACAGGTCAGAAATAAGTCCCAAAACAGATCGGATTCCTTATGCTCCTTCCTGCATCACCCACCCATCCACAACCAGTTTCTTCGGAAGTCTATTAACAAAAAGAATGCAACTGCTTATTAACCAATCAAACTAAAAGCGCCTTTATAACAAATATATATATTTGTTTTGAACGACATTTAGAAGTGAAGTAACATAATGTCAGATTCCAGTCCATATTTTGGGTAATGGATGTCCTTTGTCTCTGTTCATTTCAGGTTTCAGATTTTGAATGGCTATCGCCTCGCGTCGCATACGTTTCTTCCAATTGTTTGTGTTAGCAGAAATAATGTTGACATTGTCCCATAGGACGGAGTGATTGGGATGAAGGGATAGGTGTTCAGCCTCTGCGGACTTTTTCAGTGTGCCATTGCGGGCCGCTGCCTGGTGCTCCTTGATTCGCACAGTCCTATAATCGACAGGCCACAATTACAATTAATCTTATAGACACAGCCTTTAGGGTCCTTCTTTGCTTCCCCTATTTTATCAGTAGCTCTTATGGCTGATTTTACAGTGGATCCTGCAGAGAAAGACACATCAATAGGAAGGGTTTGTTGTAGATCGGTTTTATTTGCCAGCTGGTTTGTCCAGTGGTATATAGCTTCTACCTCTCCTATTTTTCTTTTGTCAATTTACACCTGATGCTATACAGATATTTGTACCGAAACGTTGTGTTCTATCAAAAAACAAGAATTGGTTATCCAGAAATTGTATAATTAACCAATAGAAGTTTATGGCGTGTTTGAAGCCTCGTCTTTATGTGTTTATTTACCGTTGAAGTAGCATACAATTTTTGCAACAGTACAAAACTGTTTTTACCGTCGGGGCCATATAACTTATATACTTTTCATCATTGCTTTTTTTACCTCTTTCCTAAGGTGGAAGAGTAACTTCACAAAATAACAAAACACTTCACATTTCATAATCGTGCTTATGACTGTTGAAGTACTATTCCATCATATACATTCAATCAATCAAAAATCAACCTACCAACCAACCAACCAACCAGCCAGCCAATCACTCCATACACATGTCGAGACCCGCGGCCGTGGCTTAGTGGTTAGCAAGTGCACCTACTAATCCTACTTCGATGTACCGTTCACGGATCGAGTCCGCCTGTCGATCATCTGGTTTATGAGGAAGTCACACGGCTCCGGCAGTCGCGGCGGTTTTTCTAACATGGTTTCTTCCCGCTTTTCGACCTTAATTAGGCAAGGAACAATGTAATGTGTACAATGCATTTCTATAGAAGTGGATTACCCTTGAGTACGACGTTTAACTTCAATCAAATAACAATCAATCAATCAATCAATTATTGTATCCATCAAGCGATCTTCAATGAATCGATCTATCAATCAACCCAACAACCAATCAGTCAACAAATCAAACAATCAAACAATCCATCCATCCATCCATCCATCCATCCGTCCATCCATCCATCCATCCATCCATCCATCCATCCATCCATCCATCCATCCATCCATCCATCCATCCATCCATCCATCATCCAGCCATCCATTCATTCATTCATTCATTTATTCATTCATTAGAATTTAGTTCCTTCCTCACTCCCCACGGCCGGTACGTGGTTGTGAGAATTACAAAGTTCTTAAATAACACCCCTACTGTGCGTAAGATCCAATAAAAACATCGTACTTTATTTTAAGAGAAATTAAAAGTGAAAGACAAAAGGTATGAATCTACTTAAATCTACAGTTTCTCACAGACCGTTCCTGCATGAGGCCGAAACCCAGAGTTTATTTGTTGTCTGAGAAATGAGCAGTTTTTTTTATAATCACATGACAAATACATGTCTGCCTACACTTAATTGAAATATGACTGATTAATGCTGGGGTTTGGTAATATAGAGGGTCACTGGCCCGACTGATAACTGGATTATTTTGGGGCACCACCTGGGCGCGGGGTGGGGGTAGGTGTCATGAATGTGTTGGTATGTGCTATAAGCATCCTCGTTGCATAATTATTTTGTATAACACAATTAAACTGCATGTGTCCAGTTCTATCTCGTTCGTTACACCTTTACCAAGCGGAACAAATCAATTATCGATTATTTGTATCCGCATATCAGGGTTAAAACTGCAACCAGCTGTGCGCAGTTTTGAGATTTTTACGGAAGCCCTTATAACCACCTTGACGAAAGTTATTTACCAGTATATCGAAATCCCAGGAAAACAACTCAACAGTATATCTATAGTTAATATACGTACAACGGCTGCTTTTGACCAAGGATATAAAATAGGTATACAAGTGTTTAGCCCGCATGTATAGGCCTATACTGTTATATACTGCTACGTTATGCTTTTTGACTCGCAAAATATGTGTCATCTTCGTTGGCCTAAAGTTTGATTCTGACTGAGCTATTCTGCATGACAACCCATGGCGGATCATTCGCATATAATCTGTAGGCCTATTGGCTTCTAAGCGATCGATTGGATGCGTGAGAACTTCTACGTAACCAATCAGATGTTGTGACACGACTCTGATTGTGAAAATGGCAGCGATAGTCAATAGTGAAAGTGGGTGAAATGTTGTCGAAAAAGAGATATGCTTGTGGTATTCAACAAACTCAATGAGAGTATTGCTTATGTACCCATACCTACATTCACCAACTTTCCATACAGACGCCAATAAAGCTTTATTTAGTTTATCAATTTGTCATAACTAGAGAATAGCATCCAACATGTATTGTCATGGCTTTAACTCGAAACTTGGTCATTTTATCCACTAGGGGGCGTAGCTTTAATTCTTTTTATATGTGATAAATTGGCCAAGGGTTGCAATGCAGAGTAGTTCAGAATAAAGCCGTTGGCTTCAGAAGATGAATATGTCAATGTGTATATAGTTTGTTAATGGATCCATTCAGAGTGGAACTCGGGTCTGGCTAGAAGACCCGGCCTGTGCTCTTCCCGTCTGAGCTATACAGAA
Organism: Mopalia ciliata; assembly: GCA_034783835.1. Classification (NCBI taxonomy): domain Eukaryota; kingdom Metazoa; phylum Mollusca; class Polyplacophora; order Chitonida; family Mopaliidae; genus Mopalia; species Mopalia ciliata. Next base: position 7,802 of record JAVFBW010113347.1, on the reverse strand, counting down.
GCACACAACAGTAAGACAACGATATAGAATTGTATATTTGTGCTATCGGCCTATCGATTTAAATTCGTCTATATGCCTATATCGCATTGATCAGTTTTATAAATATGCATGGATTTAGATTATCATGCTTTTGCAGTTTTAATTGCATTATTTTTTTTATTTTATTTCAATGTGTATATATGTGGAGTAGAATATTGGAACAGGGGGGATGCACATCTGTTTCTAATTTTCAAATATTAGATGGAACAAGTCCCCGTCTATTTAGAACAATTAGATATACATACGCATTTTATGCTACATTATCCCGGGGGAGAAAAGCTAAATTTTCATTGCCTACAAATCTTACTGGGTTTCTTTCTCGGTTACATCGCACTCTGTTGTTGTTGTTTGCTTAATGATATACAAACGCATAGTTTCGTTTTAATTAATTTGATAAATTGTAAGACATTTCAAGAGTAATAAATATCACAAAACAGTTAACACGACATTATAAAAAAATAAATTTCACAGAACAAAGTCTAGTGAATTTTCCGGGCAAGATTATTGAAACTCTCGATGCCATTTGATTAAAACCGGAAGCGGGCTTACCTCCATGATTTACGTACGGCCCGCTTGGTCATAAACCTAGTACCATTTTGAATGATTAGGCCTAAATGTAGTGATATTCGCTAAAAACGGCGTAAATTTAACGGTTGTAGCAAAACAAATTACGGCTGTATAAATACACGCGGGAATATACTTTGATGTTATTCAGCTGTACATTAACGCAATTCCCTCTTTAAAAATTCCATTCAGTCACCCAAATCAAGCAAACAAACAAATTATAAAGATACTAGCAAGTTTAATAAACTTTAATTGAATAAAATTGTTCAATATTATGTTGACCTGCATGTATAACATACTTTCAAATTTGTTTGCACCTGTAAAGTAAAGCTCCTCGTCACTTCCTGGTAAAACAGTAATGGTGAGGGTTTATCACAAAGTTCCCAGGCTGCGTTTAAAAGATAGTTGGTAGGCCTACCTGACCTGAGTGTACAAATTTCACATCTTTTTTTTTTTGAAAGAAAAGGACTTGAATAATGAATACGTATGTATGTGTTAAGCCACGGATCCGCCAAATTCAAACTTTTTATTTTATTTTATTATTTTTTTTTTTTTTTCCTTTCTCTAAAATGCAACCTTTTCATTGATTTCTTTTATATTGGAATAGTGCTTACAAAGAAAGGTTACAGTAAAGCTCAAAAGTTCACGTTACGGTCGAATGACAGGCTTGAAAGAATATGCTGTTGCGGTTCAAGTAAATCAATAGAAATCGGACCCTGGATATCCCATCAGCAATGTATAAAGATTAACTGTGACCGAGCCATGTATCCAGCTTCGCCACTGAAAAATATTGTCAGGGAGACAGGGATTGTAACATTTACTTATTGTCAGTGACACTGGCTGGCAATAACAGAAAAAAACCCACCCGAATTCCTTATATTGTAAATGATGTCTATATATACGTCCAGGAAAAGAGCTTATTTTAAAAGCAAATTTGAATTAAAATCATCCTAAATATCACTTAAATGCACATGTTTGTTTGGGATTTAACTCCTATATATAATCCACTCATGCCAGCCCAATGGGGGGAAATAAACCACCCTCGACGCCACTGGCAGTAAACAAACACAAGACAGGACGAATAAAGGGCTGTCACGTAATACAATTATATTAGAAACAGATCGGATTCCAAGATTCCCCAGTCTTAGCTCGGAGTGTTTGGCCTACCTATCTATAAACTTAAAGCATCCGGGTTATTCTATTTATTGGCCTGTCTATATTTATAAACTATACTCATGAAACTCACGTCGAGAAGTCTATGCTATTCCATATTCAGTTTGTTAGCTTTAACGATCTGTTCATATTGTATGTTTGTAATTTGATTGAGATTAAACGACGTCCTCAAGAGTAGTTCGTTTACATGTCGACGGACTGTCCCTTGCTTACATACGGTGGAAAACTGAGAGGAAACCACCCACGCGATTGCCGGAACCACATCGCGTGACTCCCATTGCAAGGAACAATCAAAGTCAATCAGATGACTGCGTGCTTATTGGTGAAGAAAACTATCTTATCCACCACATGCGCAGGCAGTAGGGAGGGAGCTTCCGCATGCCCTGCTGCTGTCATCATCCCATTGCAAGGGACAAAATGTGTAAGACGAGACTTCCACATTACTACCCCTTGTTGCAATTCGAGGCAAAAAGGTGGCAAACATTTAATTGGATTATTGCAGAAAGAAGCAGTCAATCAGAAAGCCCTTTAAACACCAAAGTTGGCACCAAACAAGCCTGACGCTACCGTCAAAAGTAACTGTTGTATATTCTATTTATCTCATGTTTTCAATAGGGCAAGGTGGGGGAAGAAGAGAGGCTTAATGAGAAATCTTCTTTTCCGCCTTGCATCGGGAAGTTGTTCTTTTTGTAAATCTAGGATATACTCCATAGCATATATTGCGATGTTAATCTAGTGAACTTATCAGACCTCAGACGCGGGCAGCATGCTGGGTACTCGAAAAGGGGGCTTGCGCCGTAAATACGCCCAAAAGGCGTGAACAAAGGTACGCTAAGCAGTTTGAAAGCTTGGCGAGGCTACCGTCACTCACGAAGAGGGCGGACCGTTTATGTTAATTTCAAGATTACGTCATCCTCATTCTGCTCTGCTGGACTTCCGCCATATGTTGAATTTTTGAAAGACGTAAACCGGCCGGATGGCTGAGTGGTCAAGGTGGCCGGCATTTACTGCTGGTGATTCGATGGGTTCGATTCCCGGACGGGTTTCAATTTGAAGCATTTTCTGACCTATATAATTTGTTCAAACTAAGAAAGGATTTATCCCAAAATAACGAATATGCTGTTAATATATACTTTCTAAAAGACATAAAAATCACTCATAGTCCATGACAACGATTCTCTCTATATTAAGCATCGTCTGACACTGAAAAGGTCGGAAAATATTTTACGTTCTCTTAATTTGCTACAGAAGGGTCTTCCATCGTTGACGAAAACAGTGGTTTGTTAAATTATTCATCGAAGATGCAATGATGTTCATCTTCATAAGTTTAGTATTGGGTATAACTTTGAAAAGTAACGGACAAGCCAACTTATAACGGGCAAGCCGTCTGTATATGGTGAAGCTTTTACTCAAATGTCAGTCACAGTTAAATACATTTGTAAAAATTAACACAGTATAAAATAGGGCTGAAAATAATAGAACCTTAATCAAACTATTAAACTGCCTGGCCTTATGATAAGAAAGCCTTGCTTAATATTACGACATGACGTCACGGTTGTAATTTAGAAAGAAAAATGACTCGTGAGGTTTCGTAAACAATTATCTTTCTATATATAGGCTAACGGAAGAAGTAGTGCCAATTTTTATTTCAGGTATGCTATTGTGGACTTTGTTAATACATATCCAAAACATACATGTTGTTATAACAAAACATAAATAATACACAGGCGTTATTTGGATTGAAGGGTCAACGGCATGGCAGTCATTAACTTGTGTAGGTTGGCTACATGTATGTGACAGCCGTTATAGGCAAATATATATATGCATATTACTCAATACACTGAATACACTGAATACCGGACTATCGTATATCCTCTTACATAGGGCCCATATCCCCACCCATTATATATCTGGCTTATAACTAACTATAACACATGAGTTCTCTTGAAGTAAGTATTAATGTTAATAACGCTGAAGTTAAAAAAATAGAGTAGCCTATACCGTCGAAAAAGAGATATTTCATGAAAAATTAGTAACATCTTCTTGTATTTTAATCTGAACCCGTCGTCTAGTGTCTGTATTTGTTAATAATTTATTAATCCAGACATTGCATTTATTAACTAATTTGATTTGTTTCAGTTTTGTTTTTTAGCCATGACAAAAGTTGACATGTAGGAGAAATATTGGACTGGTGATATATATGATGAAAATAAAATGTTATATGCATGTTTTCTTTATATTTTTTCCAAATTATATTCCGAATTCGCCTGGATATTCCTTAGTGTTATAGAGCTCGCATCTACCGACCAAATTTGATTCTATTAACGGTTATAGAATTTTAACATATATGTAACGCATTATTTGAAGGTTATGTGTCATCGGAGATATGGAAAAGAGGGATGATAAACTCTACGGACCATATGACGTTCTTCACGCAAAATGCCGTCAACATCGGTGAGATTTCGCGAGAGTCCCAAAAATGAGGTGTACACGTTTTAATTCAACGTTATGCGAGTATTTGTTCTGTATACTTTTATAACGTTTCGATAGAAGGGCAGACTACACAATGAAATGCATACATTATCCATCGACTTTTGGAGCCCTCTTTGTTCGTTTGCTTCATCGACTTGTGTTAAACGCTGTTCTCAAGATTCACTGCCATGGCGACGAGTCAGCTCCATGGGTAACAGAAAACACACTCGACGCCACTGGCTTCAAACAAGACAGAACCAATATAAAGAGAACTCAAACAATCAGCTTCATCATGTGTTGCCTCATACCCTGAGAGCGAGGCAACAGGAAGCTCCCTCACAGCCCTCCTCCTGCATCCCTGCCTCTATCGTGTAATATATGCTATAGAGCACTTGCGATGGCTGCCAGTGTATGAATAAACACAAAATAAATGCTGATAACTTTACTTACATCTAATTCATTTCACATTTCCTTAGGCTATATGTACTTTTTGTAGAGGCCTTTAACCAAACAACACGCTTGGTTAAATATATATAGATCAGCTGTCACAAACAGCTGGCAAAGTTTCTCTTAGATACAGCACTTTCATTTGAGGTGTATATACATTATTATTTTCTTCCCAGTGCAACGTTAAAGGCTTAGTGAATGAGTGAGCATTTCAACGTGTGTTACACTTCCATACAAAATACGATAGCAAAATCAATCTGAAAAGCGGTTACCTTCAAACATATTTATCTGCGCCGCCATGAGCGACCGAGAGTCTCGTCAGTAAAAATGCACAAAATGTATGGCTTCTTTGTTGTGGTAGACGAGGTCATTGGGTCATGTGCATTATGCAAATGGTTAAATAGCTATATGTCTTTTATTATGGTATCTCATACATACGTGCACAGCGATGTGGTTAGCTGAATGGTCAAACGGCACATTCCACCAGCCGCCATTTTTAAAATGTCTGCCCCAATAGTATTTGTATGTTGTAACGGACCAGATAACTTTCGATAGTGAATAGGCATTCTAAAACCAATCGCACGAATACCAAATAAGCATTTGTTGGCGGCAAATGCAATGCTTAATCCGATGCTTCGTTTTGTTTCTTAGGTTAACGATCACTTTAAGTATACGGATTCAGTTTATCAGGGCAATGCTTGGTCTTATAAGCAACGCAAGATACTGATAATGTTAGATAAAAGCTTTGTTTCTAAAAAGAATCCCACTGGCAGAGGGGTGGCGATCTATTAAAACCTCTTGCCAAATGCTATTGATAAATATTAAAAAAATATATAGCACGCTTAATATATACTGGCAAACTTTTCATAACACGACCAGATAAGGCTAATAGTGTTAATTTCCCATACAAACGCTAGATTCAGGTACAGTTTCACGGCAGGGCTAAATACTAAACGCTGGTCCACTTTTCATTATATATATTGAGAGTGAATCATAAGTGAGAGCCTTATCGCGCAGTGTACAACACAAACAGGTCAATAACTTTATGTATGTAATGTTTACACTTGATCACATGACTAGTATATTGGTGATATCAAAGCAAGCCAATCTGTGTCGGTAGAGGGTGTTTACCGGTCGATACTAAGATCAACAACGACTCAACACCAGGTGTATGGTTATTTCCTTTGTGCAGTCTATCAGGTGATCGTGAATTAAATGCTATAGATACCGCCAGTGTAGGCCGTCTTATTTTATATATTATAACATTAGATATTGAACATTTTATAAAGTAGTCTATAATAGTTTTTTATTTTGTTTTCTTTTAATCTTGCATAGGTAAATTGTATGAATTATGATCAATTAGGAAGGCAAATGTGGGAATACAGTTAGAACGAAGGTCAATCGGTCAGTGACTTAGTCAAAAAACGATGGCAGAATGAAAGAAGGAAGGATAAAAATAATATGAAACATGAAGGAAGAAAAAAAATGACAGAATGAAGGAAATGACGAATAAAAAGAAATATATAGAGGACGGAATAAAAGTAAGGAAAGAATAATAAAAAGGAAGGAAAGAATAAATGAAGGAAGAAATAAATAAATAAACGAAGACAGGAATAAATAAAGGAGGGAATGAATTAAGGAATAACTCAATCAATGAATTTCAAGAAGACGTCTGATAATACATATATTCACAAGTTGGAACAGTCGACTAAACCCTATCGCATTTGGGCCAAGTCATATCTTCAAAAGGGCTAATGCACATTTTATTTACACATAGCAAATAAGGTTTTACTAGTTATAAAAAGAAAATCGATAGGGGTACCAGTGTAAAATATTTGGTTTGATTTTGAAAAGTGAAACAAAATTGTAGAGTTGAAGAACTTAATTTGAACAAAGTGTTATCCGTGCTTTATGAACATTACAACGACCTAGTTAACAGAATCGGAACTTAATTTAAAGTTAACTCTGGATGAATTACCTGCCTTACTACGAAAGACATTCGCATTTTTCTATAAAACGTTAATTGACGCTATACATTTTTGCCGGGTTTGTCTTGACTCAAGGGACATAACTCTCAATTACTCTCTCAATTACTCTATGAATCAAGGGACAATACTTTTGTCGGACTATTGATTTTTTTGGTTATACCTTTTTTTATAGTTTAAGGCAGACTGTTACCCCATTTATTTGTTACGACAATAAAAATTACGCTCCTTTAAAATCTAGCTAATTGTTTGATATCAAGTACGATTGTGCATTTAATAATTGTTTGCTTTTTTTAAAAATATTTATTTCATAGCTTCTTTACGTTCTCGTTCCTGTTCACACTCTTCAAATGCGGTTGTAAAATGGACTGAAGCCATCATTTGATTCTTTTGTGGATTTGTTAAAAACGATAACTGTTTGTAAATTCCCCCGACCAATAGAAGAACAGCGAAAAGAAGGCTACATCCAACGTAAGGTTCTTTTTGTAACATGTATAACAGCAGTATTTATGTATTGTCACCTTTCGCTCATCTGATCTGGTGTTAATTTCAAATGTAGAGAAATTATTGATTGAAAGCAGGGTCCCAGTTTGACTCAAAGAGGCCGTTTAAACACTTAAAACATGCTGGTGCCCCGTATATATGTTATTAAAAATATAATTTTAAAAAACCCATAAAATCAAATTTTCTTTTTCAAAATAAAACAAAACGTAGTATAATGGAAAATATTTTTTATTTTTTTATTTTTTAATGGTATATCACTTATGTTAAGGCGATGTTCTCTAACAAATAGTTACAAAAACCCACGACTATAACATGTGAAATAGTTTGTTCTGTTGAGAAGCTGCGAAGACGGTATGATTACCTTAAAACATACTGCCGTTAGCTACTGAATACTTTAAAACATACTGCCGTTAGCTACTGATTACCTTAAAACATACTGCCGTTAGTTACTGATTACCTTAAAACATACTGCCGTTAGTTACTGATTACCTTAAAACATACTGCCGTTAGCTACTGATTACCTTCAAACATACTGCCGTTAGCTACTGATTATTTTAAAACATACTGCCGTTAGTTACTGATTACCTTAAAACATACTGCCGTTACTTACTGATTACC
>JAVFBW010113336.1:0-15977 GCA_034783835.1 Mopalia ciliata | reverse complement strand
TGCAGTGTGAAGTAGACAATCTGTCGTCATGTAAGTGAAATATCCTTGAGTATGACGTTAAACCCCAATCAATCGAGCAAACAAACAAAATCCTCTAGTCGTATTATTTCAGTCAAATTATGCAGAGGCTATTTACATATCCAGAGATTTTGTTGGTAAAAATAGCCCGTTTTCAAACAGACTAACATAAAACACAATTAGAACATCAAACTAAGAACCAAACAATGCCTTTCTAAATGGACTAACATAAAACAAATAGATTTAGTTAGAATGTCTAAGGGTCTTTCATATATTGTTTGTCACCAGTGTAATATAATCTTTTTTTGCCTTTGTGCACAAGCCGTGCGAGTTCTAGAAAACACAAAGTTTGGATTACACTAATGAAAAGATATACTTGAAACTAAGGTGCTAAAAGAGCTTCTGAAAGTCCTTAAAATTTTGTTTCCATTTGAAAGGCCTGAATTCTATAGTGGCCCACAAACAATAGAAAATGGGATTCATACAGATTAGTCTAAAATTAACAATAATGCTTTCTGTATACACATTCTATGGCATATATGTACAGATTCATTATAAATATATGTATGTAGCATTAAAGATGACACACCCAATTATGAAAATGCAAAACTAGAAGATTTGATCAATGTTAATCGCTTCTATGATCAATTGCTACATGTATGAGTTATTACTGTAATTTCTGGCTTGGCTAACAATTTTGATATTGTTTGATGTATCTTAATTGAAATTTCCGTTATTGCAGTACAATGTTCTTATGGGAATTATTTGTAACTTTTATTGAAGAAGCGATCACAAGGGAGGTAACTTGATGAGCAAGTGCAATGTGGAATCTGGGTGTCAAATTTGTTCGTGTATTTTTTTATACAAACTATGATGTGATGAATGAATATCACATTGATATTGTAGAATTCACAAAGTGATTACTGTAACAAATTAATAACTCCTGTTTTACTATTTTCATAAGGCAATTATGACTAACTGCATATATTTTGAAAATAGTTCATATGTAAAGCTATTTATAGGCTGAAATGTAACTTCATAGGATCATGATATTATTACGTTGTATCAGATCTAGTACTCAATACTCTCTTTTAAAAGTTGCGTGTGCCTTTACTTTTCACTATGTGATATTAAAAAAACTCCTTAGAATATTGTAATCTTATTTTTAGTGTTGTGAATCTCTACATTAAATCTGACCCCAAACTTTAACAAATAAAACAACATATTTTACAACAATTTACGTTTGGTTTTCTTCTCTTCAAACAATAAATATGCATATTGTTTCATTGATATAATATGCGGAGTGTATTGTTATTCCATGATCGCCATCACAAAGTTGGCCAGATTCAAATTAAATAGCCGGATTGGGAATTGGACATTTGGGCAAATGTCCCACAACATGAGAGGAGAGGAATATTATCTGTTCAGCTTATTACACGCATATTTATTACACGCATAACTCTAATGAGCTTTTCGTGTAAACTTGTGTAAATCCAAATTGAATAGCGATTAGCCGGATTGTCGTTAAAATTTTTGGCAAATGTCACACAACGTTGGGGGACAGGGTTATTATCATTTCAGTTCATTACACGCATATTAATTACTTTGAGCTTTTCAAATGTATTTGCAAAAAATACAATAACTCCAAATTGAATACTCCCATTGTCCTTATATTTTTAGCAAATGTCCCACAACATTGGGTGACAAATTTTGAGAGAAGTGGGATATGAAGGCAAGAGGAATGCATTCTCCTTCGTTTGCATAACAGGCGAGCTCTTTGGCAGCCTTGCTGCCAAGTGTTTTTAAACTGAACATATTTGTTCTTTGTAATGTTTCAAGCCTCTGTAAATTTTGTACCAACGTCAATTTAACTTAAATCTGCTGCAAAACCAAATGAAACGTCCATGTTTGTCTAACACATCACAGTTACGAGGAGCTTTTTATACGCCCGCTTTCGAAGAAAGTCATATGACTAGACTGTGTGTCCTGACCGATACCCAATTGGGTAACGTTCAAGGTCACCATTGCTTATAATACTGTTAATCTTGTCCTTGTTATAACTTTTAAACAAAACTTTGAAGAAGCTTATACTCTGCACAAATGTTCCTTAATTAAGACTAGTGGATGTGTCATAATCTATATCCAAGGTCATTGACAAGTTCAATGTCACAATTGTCCATAATACCAAAAACCTTGTCCGGGCCATAACTTTTAAACGATAATTTTGAAGAAGCTTATACTTTGCACAAATGTTCCTTATGACTAGGGTGAGTGTCATGGCTCATATCCAAGATCGTTGAGTCAAGGTCACCATTGTCCATAATACCATGGTGGCAAAGCTAGCAAGTTCCTGCCTCATTGGAGGAAAAAAAATACAATTTTCTGCCTGTTTGGTGTTGCCAAACCATTAACTTGCAGCGGGCGTATCTTTCCCCCATTTGAGTGGTGCCCTATTTTTGGGGATCTGATTTTAATCTAAATCCGACCCTTTGTGTTATATTTGTCGCATTATGATTTGAAGAATGGCGTACCACATGATCTCGATAGGTTTGCAAAACTGAAAATTGATTGAGATTTTAAGTTTGATTATTTCACTTGCATTGAGGAGTGCCAGTCAAAAGAATCAATTTAAAATCAATATGTAAGTAACATGATTTCCATATTAAATTATAATTAGTTTACTGAAATATCAATTTGAAATTAAGCGCCAAGCAATAAATAAATTTTGTGAATAATTTTCATTCTAAGTTCTCACAATGAATACTCTATAAATAAAGTTTGCTATAATTGAATTACTAAGGTACTGTATATGTAGAAAACCCCGTCTCACAAACACCATGTATATAACCATAACTAATATGACCAGTTATCGATCTATATTAATTGTACAAACACTCCTTGAATTTTCCAGTGAATGCATTAAAATGACCATGTGTTAGATTAATGAGCTGATCGCCAATTATAGCCATGAGACCGTAGCACGAACACTGTTCTGTTAGAATATTAATAAGCCAGAAGTTTTCATTGACATGTGTAAAAGTGACATATAGAAACATAAAAACGACGGGAGTCCCGGTTGGCGATTAGGCCTATACCTTCCAAAATACACACAGACTGCCTACTCATTCTCTTAACACATTCAGCGGACATCGAGACTTATCGATTCGGGGGTCATATATGTAGGCCTGCGTTTTAAGGTAGTTTTAGTCCGTATAACATAGCCATCAGAATCTAAGAGGTTTTGAGGTGAGTAACTTTTTATTTCCTGTCTTTTTATCTTTTAAAATTTCTTTTATTACAAATGAACTGAATAGAATAATTAAAGAAAATACTATTTCGGGTGGATTTCTGAATTATGAAGAAAGCTTAACCGTGGTTATCCTGGACAATGCTCTAGGTTATGGTGTACTATAGGCACATGTTTTCGAAAACAGGCAATGGACTAAAAAAACAAAACCCCAAAAGATCCCAAACTGTCTGTGACACAGTTTTGGGTTTTACACATTCGTGCCCAGTAAATATGTTTTTTAATTAATGAAGAGAGAAAATGTGTTTGCCTCCACCGAGTTTCGAACAGGGAGTCTTTGGGTTACAGGCCCAACATTTTAGGCTACATGCTGAGCTATATACTTTTTTTTTAAATAACGCCCAAGGAAATTCGAACTTTGGCTCTAAACATCAGGGACTGCTTGGTCGAAGCACTATTAAATTTAATCCGCTATTAGATTACGTCACGCCATGTTGAAGGTCTATTTCTAAACTGATATTAGCGATTTAATCTGGTGTTAGCGGGGAAAAGGCTTTCAAGTTACTGACCCCTGAGCTACAACAGTTCATGGCAGAAGAACAACAAATTTTTATGCGAGGTTGCGCATCTTTTTCAACAGGGAATATTGAAACTAAATATATGTCTTTTAAGTGATAAACTTTGGTTACGGCAAATATACATTTTAATTGTATGGAGAAAGAACAATTTGCTCGCTACCAGAAGGATTCGAACTACTGGCCACTGGCTAGTATAGGGCTGACACTCTTACCGAGCTCAGTGACACTGGGTCACTAAATTAGTGTCCTGTTTTTGTTGACAAATTACACACAAATGTGCTGTATTGTTCGGGTAATGCTAAAAAAAAAAATGGTTCTGCATGGGAAATCACAATTTTAATTGTAGAGAAAAATTGCTTGCCTACACCGGAATTCGAACCCGGTTCTCTGGCTAGTAGACAGGGCAAACAGCATTTTGTTATACCCTCACTCTGGCCCGGCGATATGAAGTCTCAGTCGTCAAATCTGTATGCAAATTTCGGATTCCATATGGGTGAACTATTTGCCCGTGACAAACTCTAATTAAAACATACCATTTAGCATTTATGAGCTATCGTTTTATTAAATATTCAGTAATTAACTAGTAAACGTGTGGACAGGTGTCACCGGTCACGATCGTTCAGTAGTGGGGAAAATAATATTGTCCCGTAGTTGCTACAGATAATATATTGTGGAATGTGATACACCTCAAACCAGGTGAAGTTATTCGCATATTTCACTCATCTTACATGCGTCGAGAAAATAAATAATCTGGATATGAAACAAAATTATAGTTTAAGATATATAGGAAACTATTCCGAAAATTTTCTGTCGCGCATTAAAAAATGAAAGAGTATGATTCATTAAAGAAATCTCCGTCAGTATTCCTTTCAAAATAATCTCGGTACAATTATCCCATTTGTGTCCGTCGTCATATAAGTGAAATACCCTTGCCGCCGATGTCAGCCAGGCATCCAATCATTCCGTCCGTCCGTCCGTCTGTCAACTGTTGATCAAGGTTTTAGTTTCAGGCAGTATAGATTATTACTAGCAGCTAAATATTTGCAAGCCACCAACTCTTAATTCAGTATAAATCCTTTTCTTTATTTTTAGCCATTTATTTATAAAATGAACACAAAGAGCTTTTACTACCACGACTGTGAAAAAATAAATGCCTACAAAACAACCATTACTGAAGTGATCTCACATGTACAAATCTTTACAAAAAACTGTTCGTGTAAACAAAGAAATACAAATAGTATTCCCGCAAATTAAGATAAAAAAAATAAAAACACATGTGCCCTGTTAAACAAAAAGTTATTTCTATTAAAAGCAATGTTTTTTTCTATGAAAACTTATAAATAAAAAGAATCCCATTAGCGTACACAAAGGTCGAAGCACCTACTCGCTTAACATTATACATTCGGTCATTGGTATTGTAACTCTTATAACCAGCTAGTGATCGACCTTATCTTCCATGTACACCAGTCTGCCTCACTGACGTATGGCCATAGGTATGTGACTGCTATAGTTAGGCGTATGTCATTGTGTACTTTTCAAAGTGTTTATTTGTATTTTGGATCAGCATTTTCTTTTTCTGGGGATAAAACTCGCTTAGTTACCCGGTAAAGAACATATATATGCGTGTAATTCAGGGGTAATTTCTCACAGGGCTATATTAAGCGCGATCCTGAATTGGTTAACGTCACGCCATGTTGTATGCATTTATCTAATACTAAATATTATCTTAAATTATCATCTATTAGATCCCTATCTTAGCTTTAAGCTGCAGGACCCAGAAAACGACAAGCTTAGAACCGTAAACCAATTAATGGTTCGTCCACCACCGTTCCGACGACCTCGATGGCAATGACACCAACGCCACTCATGTCTCAACATCCTCGGCCATTTCCGTACCTTAAATAACTGTACCGGTACGGAAAGTGTCGAAGGATGTTCCGACATGCAGCGCCACTCAGCCCACAACGACTGCCCTGAAACAACTGCTTTAACGACAATTGTTCCCAAGAAAACTTGAATCACCGACTACTTTGATAATTCTGCATGCAAAAATCAAACCTAACTTTAACATTAAGCGTCCTTTCCGGCGATAAAAGCAGAAATTAGTTCGAAATAAATCATAAATTACCAAATTGATTTTCGAAAGTAACGCAATGCACTAAATGCCGAGGAGACTACAGTCAGTCATCTTTTATCTGAGCAAATATCACAAGATGCAAAATATTTTGGAGCAATACTTTGGCACATGTAGCAGTTGCCGACAGAGCCATTATCGCCAATGACAATATCATGTAAGCAGTCGTATTCGGGGAAATTTGTGACGATGTAGTTGTCAGTGGAGCAGTTGCGAGGGCGAGGACGCGAAGTTGCGAGGGCGAGGACGCGAAGTTGCGAGGGCGAGAACGCGAGTTGATGCCGTTGATATCGGCCATCATACTTCCTTTCTTACCTTGCCTCCATTGACGTAAAAACCCAAGTTAACTAGAGTCTACAATAGCTACTTTCGGATGATCTCTCTTTACCTAGCCCAATCAGAATGGAGCTTTCTTAGAATAAAAAATAGTAAAATAAATATTATTTCTGTTCAAACAAACGCTTTTTATCTATACAAAATTACTTTTGAAAGTCCAAAAATATTTGATTTGGTCAGACATTTACATTTAAATTTTTTACAAGACTGTTTTACGGCCCAAGACTGTTTCGAATCAAGATTGGTATTCGGTCCAAGATATTTTTTCCTCGATCCTACATTCACCCACGTCAATTCCGAACAGAATAAAAATATGTTTTGTTGTTTGTTACTATTTGAGCAAAAAGTGTTCTTGGAATAAAATTTAAGTCTTGAATTTTTTTCTGCTTTGGCCTGTCATAGGTGGGTCAAATATAAACCATTCAGGATTCAAACCCACGACCCTTTATAGAGTCAGGCACCAACTCGCTGGCAGTAAAGCCGGGCTATACCAAGCCCAATCAACCAGCTGGGTTATTGTTTAATGGACGTATGCTAGAAGAAGAATGTTCAATACAGATTTATTACGACCTAGCAGATTTAATTATAGCTAAATGAGACGTATATATATGGTTGCATAGACAAATCACGTCAGCTATTTTAACCTTTCGACATAATCGTCATTAACCCATAATTTATCTGGTATGGTAAATTAAACAGCAGTATATAAATGTCGTGACCACGGCATACATTATTCATAACGCAGATTGGGTAATAACTGACACATGTAGTCGATTGAAAATTTAGCAATGCGACGAATGGAGGTGAGCTTTCTTTCATTTGATTTATCTGTTCATCTTTAATAACTATAGTCAGGATGTTGCGTAAATGTTAACAGCCCTTGCGGTACACATTATCCAACAAAATAATTGATTCGCCAAATCTTAAAATGTTTCGTTTTTCGGCGGTATTTATTTTAATATTGTCATTCTTGCAGTATCTATGTTTTAACATCCACGTTGCTTCATATTTCAGGATTTTGTGATATTGGAGATTATCTTTAGACGAGATGATTCGGTGGTTTTTGAATCGGTTTAGAAAAAAGGAAAAAAGGAGGGTTGTAAAATTTCACCCAGGCACAGGCGTGGACAATGATTTCAGCGCTCATTTTCGTTTATGTGGAGACAAGGTTACCCAGCGAGACAGCCCAATGAACCATATCTATGAGGAAATACAGGATCCCAGCCGCTTAAAGAAACACAAGAAAGGCGGCAAGAAGGTACATTTTCTTGAGGCGAAGTTCCATTCAGTAAGCGACATCTCTCAGGTACCAAGGGAATCGCCAATTTTGTCGCACAACAGAAGAGCCTCGTCGTTAGTCGACATGGACACAATATCATGTAGCGAACGCCCCTATCCCCATTTAGACGACAATGGTGGTAAGCCTGAGCCCGTTAAACCACCGAGGAAAAGTCGATCTGGAACCCGTCGCTGGCACACAATGCTGGAGAAATCCGACACGAGGCCTTTGGTGATGACACCTGAGGATAGTTATGAGCAAGGAAAACCGGGCCGCTTTAGGTTTGTGTTTCCTCGACATGGCGATAACTACAGTGTGGAACACGCGGACAGTGATAGTGGTTACGAAAACTCAAATTGCTCTAACGATGGAGACATTGTGGAGAGTTCACACATTACAGGATACAGTTATTACTTGACCAAAATTGAACAACTTAGAATGCTAGAAGAGGAAGTTGACAACCTTATGGAGGATCTGGAGATAGATAACATCTCCGAAGCACACAAGTTATTGAACTCTAGAATAGGATCGCCCAGATTCCTCAGAAAATGTTTGCGATCACCTAAATCTAAACGTCGTGTCTTGGAAAAGGAATTAGCGAGATATACGAAACTCCCCGACTCTGATCAATACCCACAAGTCTGGAACAATATCAACTCCCGTAGCTGCGAGACTCTGACCCGAAATTATACATGTAATCATACGTCAGACTTGCAGCTAAGAGATGGCATCTTGAATCATGGTCAGCTTCGGAACGGTGCCGGATTCTACAGACACCGTGACGATCCAAGAGGTAGTCACACCGATGTGACGAAACACCAAGATTCGCCTCTTTGTCATTTCCTAGGCTACCGAAAACCACCGACAGCTGCGTCGGTGTCTCGACATCACACGGTGGCCGAAGCAGATGTCACCAGTCGATCAGCGATTCCCAATAAAACATTGCGTGACCTGATCAGGAACAACTACCACCGTCAAAACTTTGCTGCTAAAATGTGACGATTCCAGATGTTGTGAATATTGTTGCGAACAAAACAAAAAAGCAAGGAGCTTTACTATATTGGTCGAAACTTGGAATGTTGACAGTTTCACAGGAACCAACAGATATACCATCATCTTCTTCTAAATGCTGTTGAAAGGTGACACTTTCATATGAATTTATTTTAACAAAAACAAAATCACGAAAACAAACCCAAACAAAAAACATCTTCTAAGCAAATCAAAAGTTAAACATTACTGCCTAGATCGTACTACAAGTTGATACTTCAGCAGGAACCTGTAGAGTGCAATCGACAAAACTGTGTGGAACTCCGTGCTGCTAAAACTTCAAACATTATTTGCTTATTTTTATATTAAGAACCTAGGCAAGATTTACTGCAGGGGTGTGGATGTCTTTGGATTGCATATCCTATAATATATCAGCTATATACATATATAAAATATTTGGGGAGATATTAAAATGTAATTAGAATTTCTTCCATATCACATATGAATGTTATTTTTGTGGCCTGAGCCTGTACTTTTATGAGATAATGTAATTTTGACACTGCCACAGAACGAATAGCTATACATGTATAGTACCGCCTTCCTAATGTTCAAATTGAATAGCTTTTATTGACCTCCTGTCTTTCGTAGAAGTTTCGTTGGAGTAAATTTCGTGAACATAGGGCTTTTTTGATGAAGGTCTTGGAGTACTTGGTATATTTGTTCAATTGGATTAAAATCAAATCGAAAAAGCTCCCGTGCTTTGTTTGTCGCAATATATGATCTGACGTAAAGACCCTAGCAAATGGTGTTTATTTAGGTCAGACTTTCTGGGATTAAAGAAAGGTCACCGTCTGAGCTGTCCAGTACAAAACCCAGCTCATATGTAGCACAATGTAGAGGGCTAATTCCCCGTGTTAGCCCTACGTCCCGCCTATCTAAACCCATGGTGAAAGTTGGAAATCGATATGGCCTCATGGCCGGCCTCAAAAAAACTATTTCTGATTTTTTCTAGATACACTGAATTCATTGATTAGTATTTTACCTACTAATATTTCTTTTTTGACGGTTTTCTATCTTATTATTGCAAAGATAGATAACATATACGTGTCAACTCGGGCGAGAAACTCAAATAAAACTATATTTGAACGTCAGAAAAGAAAAAAGGAGTTTGATTATTGTGATCTTTCTATCCAAAAAAAAATCAGACAAAAATTGGATATATGTTTTGAGAGGCCTGCCATAGCGGCGGATCAATTCCCAACCGTCACCATGGGTGGAGACTGGAAGCGGCCTTGCAGGATTTATTTTACGACCGGATTGAAAGCAATGCAGTGCAGGTCATACGTTCTTATCGAAATTAAGGGCATGCCGTTATGACGTTGATACCTGACATATACAATTGCCACAAGAAAATGGGGAAGTAAGACGTAATTTAGGGCTAATCTAAGACATCTAAGAAATTTTTCCTGGAATTTCAAGGACTATGAAACCTTGTTAACGGTTAGAACACAATCGAGTGGAGGGGAATTATCGATATATTAACTAATACTCACTGAAACCCAGTATTCTTTCTCTTTGGACGCCATGTTGGACTAATACTACCGCCCATGCATGTCGGAACATTCTTCCACACTTTCCGTACCGGTACAGTTATCTCGGAGGTGAACGGAAGCAATAATATTACACGAAAACGTGTAATGTTAACCGCTGTATGTTTTGTGCACATTCGTGGAAACCAACCAAATTACTCCGCGGATTTGTATTTTTAAAAAAAACAAAATCAAACAAGCCCGTTAAAAACACTTTCGTAAAAAACACTGTTCCTTTTTGATGTATGACTAGTTGCAAATAATTCAAGTTTCCTCCTGTGTAAGTATTTTAATAATAATGTAGCTCCAATGCCGTCATCATATCAACACAAGAATAGCCTTCAGACGTAAACAATCAACACGTGGATAACTATATGATGAAAGTTAATCTATACGAGTTACCTCCCCTGAAACGAAGCATTCCATCAGAGATTATTTGTGGTATTGAAATGGCCGAGGTTGTTCAGACATGCCGCCCCCATGTCTCAACATCCTCGGCCATTTCCGTACCTTAAATAACTGTACCGGTACGGAAAGTGTCGAAGGATGTTCCGACATGAACCACTGCATGTCATTACGGCTAAGATCGTTTGACTTCGGAGCCGAAGAGTAAACAATACATACTTGCCAAGTTCCAAGTCCAAGCAGTGGGATGGATCTGCCGTTGTTCATCTTTAACACACGTTTTCCTATCTCTTTCTCATTTGCCATGGTGACCAGGGGACCACTATACTCTTCTTAAAATCCTGTATATAAATTATATTTACATATCCAGATATACATTTCACATAGACCCTATACGTCATTTAATACCTGGGCTAATACATTTGACAGAAAATATAGTTGGGCCTTTAGATGCAAAAAAATAAAGCTGTAGACTAGAAACGGCCAATATAGGATTTTAATTGGATGTTTAAAAGGAAACCCTGTTTTGACAATCCTCGAGAAAACGGGTATTCTTTTATCAGAGGCTATGAGGAGAGGATTTGTATATATCTGATAATAAATAACTGAGAGTAAAAACTCAAAGGTTCACCCTCCTCCAGTAGGCCTTATAAGAAAAATAGGACTTCGACAAAGACTTCAGCTTTGTAACTGATCTATTGATGTATTAATTTCTTAACTTGATGGAGTTTTTACAGATCCGATGTTTGTAAACTGCGGAGTAAAGCGTTAATAGGTGCGCGATTGCCTTTCCTTGCGCTAAAATTATTTCTCCCGATTTGGTTAAAATTATGCTTTTTAAAAATTTTGACAATATATACGGATGATTTTGCTATTTGTCTATACGAATTCCGAGTTTCGCGTCAGTTTGCATCTTAACAGCAATCTACCCTAAGCAGTCCACGAGCATTTCTATAGTTTTTATCTAGCTTGCGTATAAATATAGCAAACATAACGGGTATGGCATGCAAGTCGTTTTATCACTTCTACGTTTAATCTACATATGTTGAATTCCTTTCCAAATATGTTGAGTTCCTTTCCACATATGTGGAAAGGTGAGTGGAACTCGCTTGTAGATATCTGAAATAAAAGCATCCCCGACCTCAATTACAGACTTCTCCCTCACAGCCTGTATTTATCGGCAATGAATTTGCACAAAAATTACAATCTGATCGGAAGAACATCCACCCTCTGCATTTCGAAAAGTATTTGTTATTTTCGAGCGAAGAATAAATGAGGGAAACTACAATTGTTTCATAGGCCTACAATTGCGACCGATTCTGTAGAGAGCATTACTACGTCTGGTTCGTCTGGAAAATAAAATAATGTAGACTACAATATAAGAACCGAATAAGAATAAACCTGTCGCCTAATATAGTATTCACTCTTTATTTGGCACCTAATTGGCATTTTTCATAATAAAATGCATGGTTTTGTATTGGGGGCTGCAGGCTAAAAATATAGGAGTTTTTTTACTTGTGGCAGTCTGCACTCAGTGACCTATATACAACAAGTAGGTCATTGTCTTCGCCAATGACCTTCAACATTTAATTTTGAGTGATATTCAACTTAATTCAAATACCACACGTTTTTGTTTCTACTTTTAAGCCCGCATTAAAGAGGACTCAATTTGCATTTATATTGATTATCTTTCCTTTTAAAATACGCAATACTGCTATTTGTTTTTTATACATATTTCAATTTAAAAGAAGGGATAACAAAAAATACACATGCATGTACAGTCGAACCCGCTTAATTGTATAACCAAAATACCACGTGTTTTTATGCAATAAACTATGGAAGCCGGATGCAGCCACTCGTGCTTTCGTAGTTTTCTCTATCGAAAACAAGGATGAAACGGCAAAACCACGAAGCAACGAATCGAAAATGCGAGATTAGAAAAGGCGAAACCACGAAACTGCGAGGCAAAACTACCAAAGTGAGCCACGAAACCGCGAAAGTACAGGGCAAAACTGCGAGACTTACTTTCGTTGTTTCTACTTTCGCAGTTTTGTAGTTTCGCCTCGTAGTTTCGCGCTTTCGTATTGCCCTTTCGTATTCTCGTGGTTTCGACCTACAAGAAAATGGCAAAAGTACGAGATCAACTTCGCTCTTTGTCTTTCGGTCTCTACCGGAAGACGAAAGCGCGAAAGTAACTTGGCTTCTTTTGTCTATATCCAATTTGATTGGCTGATTTCTGACAAAATGTCTGCGCCGAAAACTGACCGCGAACAGCATAGGCTTGTCTACTTCAAAACAACATATAAATCAAGTACATCTCTATAATTAAACAACAACAATTGTAATATATACTTTAAGACATTTTCTATTGGGCGGAGGGATGCATTTGTTGTATTCCCCCCAGCAACACTGAAGCCATCATTATCGCCCTGGAATTCCCATGTGATAAAATATTTACCTTCTAGAAGAGAAGAGCTACAAGCCCAACTCACGTCACACTACTCGTCGCAACATACTAGGGATTCCATTACCCCTTCGAGCTTGCGTAATGCATAGAACAAAAGTTGACACAATGCCAAGTGTCCTAAAATTATCAATAGACGACAGCTTAAAGCGATACTCCCGGCTGAAATGACCCCTATATTTCTTGAAATGTTGCCATTAAATATACTTTAATATGGCATCGACTTATCGTTTCTTCATTTCATAAAATAACGCTAGGGTTACAGATATATAGCTTCCTACGATCACTGGTGGCTGACATTTTGGGCGTGGCCAGCTCTGTCCTGACGTCACGCGACTAGCGCTCTTGTGTTTTATGGGTTAATAACATTTGTGAACCAGTGACCTATATAGGTTAACTTTCAAAGGTTTAAACAGTCAACTCTACATGTCTCGTGACGTAGAAAATTTATTTTGAAAAGAAAGATATTTGATTAGTTAACATTTGTGGAGCTCTTCTGCTTAATGATAAAAGTACATAGACACGGACAAGTTTCGCGAGGTCATCCTCAGCTGGTTGAATTAAATCTTGTTTAAATGTTGTCTGTGTAGACCTACCACAGTATATGATCATATAAAAGTCATAAAAATGACTGCGGTAAACAGTTATTAAAAATCAGTGTGAGCACGTAAATAGTTCATAGTGCAAAATGTATTAATTTATTTGGTCCGAAACGTACAATTATCTAAATAAATAGTTCTAAAGAAGACTTCCATTCCAAATCACTTGTTCATTTAGGAATGTTAAATATCTTATATGAAACAAAGATTTGACGTAAAGGTTTGTTTGTTTGATTGGGATTCAACGTCATACTCAAGGATATTTCACTTACATAACCAATTGCCAGCCCAATGGGTGAAGAAAATCCCTCTTGACACAACTGGCAATAAACAAAGATAAGACAGGACAAAATACAGGACGACAACACGACGAAAATCGGACGCAACACAGACACCATAAACAGATGAACAAATCACAAAAAAATTTACCCAGCTGAATCTGAAAGCTGGTATGTTATTTTTTGTATTAGAATACGGTGTTAACTACGGGAGCCTATCGCATTATCCGTATGCTGCGGTGCTAGGCTTCTTTTTCAGTTACAGACAGTTTAATTACTGCAGAAATTCAATAGGAACATTGGCCGCTTTATTCTGTATCACAATTGATGTTACAGAAAACATAGTCTTCTCTCTAACCAGTAACCACCCTGACCAGGTACCGTGTTATCTATATTTATCCTCTATCCTATGATTATACATGATAAGTGTTGACATTAATCAACTAATTAACTGATTCAATATATGTACATGTAAATATTATCTTCCCTCGCCACATCACAGTCATGTCACTCATAATGATTTCACACTCATGCGTGTACTGATAGTATAGGAAGGTCTATCTAACAATGTGTATTATCACAGAATTGGTTAACCGGAAATCAAGGAAATTGTCAATCCGCTGTTGAATATCAATTAAACGTTATAGCAATGTCTACAAGTGCCATAAGTACAAGCTAAGGATGTTTCTGCAACCAATGGAGTTAGTTTATTTTGTCTTTTGCTAAGATATAATTGATATCCAATTAGTACACAATGTGTATCCAACTTTAGCAGCCGTCACATGTCAGTTACACTCTTAATAAATGTTTTAAAATATGGCCTACATAAAAAATGCATCTTTTTCTGAGTTATGTGTAAGATTGGCTTTTCTCGTACTTTCTCGCATTACTTGTCATATTCAGGCTGTCCGTCAACATATTGTCTTCAACGTCACAGTAACTGCTGACATACGTTAAATAGTCTACTGGTATGTAGTTTACATCCCTCCTCTTTCTAGACAATTTACAACCGACGACGATACAGTCGAATGAATCAACACGTTGTGTTCTACCACAAAGCAAGAATTGGTTATCCTGAAATGGTTTTATTAAAGAGGACTAACTCCTATGAACGCTATTTAGCTGGTATCTAGCACAAATCTAGCAATGTTATTAACCAGATATATTGTCTATTGAAAAGATAACTTGCAGAACAGGTTCCTTGCTTGGAAGGCTGGTAAATGTAAATAGATGACAATTGCTAAAAGGCAACAATCTTCACGGGAATGGATGATTTTCCGATTATAATATAATATGTCATTGCGATAATTATTGATTGTTTTCGTGCACCTTAAAGAGTTTTGTGGAGCTTTTGCACCCTCGCTACTCAGCATTGAGATTCTGCCTCACCTAGGATTCTTCAGCTAATTACTGAATTAGTAGGGCTGCGTTAACACGGTGCTGTAAAGGCAATAACTTACCGAAAATTTTGTAGACCTACTGGAATTCACCACCACGTTTGTCGTCTACTGAAGTCTATAAAAGAAAAACGGTCACAGACACGACCTACTTTAACCCTGTTTACCGCGGACTAAGGTTCAACAGGGCAGAATATATACGAACACTAAATCACGGGTTAATCACTGGACAACACCAGGTCATACTTACTTTGGCCATTGTTTTTTTGATTAAAATCAGGTTTCAAAATCAATCCTGGTGTGAATGAATGACCTATATACGTCATTGGTGTGAACTGTCAAAGGTTTAAAGCGATACTCCGGGCTGCAATAAAATGCATATAGGTAAAACGGGTTTCATTTCTAGTGTCAATTATGCTCTCTAAATTTCTAATAGACCTATATCAATTTTATGCTTGGACCTTAAACAGTGGGTAATGCTCAAACCACAATCAAATTTATCCACGCGTCCATGTCTAGGTACTTTTATCATTAAGCAGAAGAACAAATCAAATATCTTTCTTTTCAAAATAGTTACCTACGTCACGATACCTGTAGAGTCGACTGTTTAAACCTTTGACAGTTCACCTATATAGGTCATTGGTTCACACATGTTATTAACCCGTA
>JAVFBW010113325.1:0-15978 GCA_034783835.1 Mopalia ciliata | reverse complement strand
AAAAAAAAAAAAGTAAAAATTTGACCCCTGACTAAATAGAGTCCTCAAGGTTCTTCGGTTGACTCAAGTTATCCCCATTGCCTTATGGCTCGGGTGGAACCGTTTATGGTTCTGTATGGAACCCTCACAGCAATGGTTCCTAGTTTTTCTCTCTAATCCGATTACTTTCCCAAACATTGACAGCGTGAAAGGACAATATACTTACAAAGCAACAACAGCTTTCCTCTCCTCCCCAGCTCTCCACAGTATACGGCTGATAGCTCTGGCTAGACATCTACTTCTCTCTTCTCTTGAGGGCTCATTCCATCTGTTTGTGATGGGTTTGTTCTGGTTGAAGAGCATTTCTTGGAGCATCACAGCTTGGACTGCAGCCAGAACTCCACACGGGCCACCCTGATCATTTTGATAAAAAGGTTGAATTGTAAGCATCGATTTAGTCCATAAGGGTTTTACACCCAAAGTTATTAAATAAAGGTTAGTTCACTCATACTCATTACACTAACATGGAAGTGTGGCAGTCCTATAGGTTCAGGAAACCAGCCTTCCCCAATCAAACAAATTAACAATGTATTTGTCTCATCTTGTCTTTGTTGGTTGCCAGTTTGTTTGATTGGGGTTTAACGTCGTACTCCAGGGTATTTCAATTTCACTTACCAACTTTCAGTATTTCTTTCAAAATGTATGCTACTGATTTTGAAAACATTTTTCAATCTGATCATTTACTTTGCATAAATGAAATTTATGTATTTAAAAAAAGATGTAGGTTATCTCCCAAAATTTTAAAAGTTCTGCCCGAAAAGATTACAGATCAGGCATGAATAATATATTTGTGAAAAGATAAAATATTCACTCATGACTGAAGAACCTTAAAGAGTACAAAATAACTGAATCAATTCATCACTACATTTCACTACGTTTGTAGTCTCCCCCTCCTGCCAACAAAAAAGCCCAGAGATCAAATTCATCACTTTTATCAAAGCGAGTAAAAAAAGCATGTTATCAAGGGACATAATCAGGGAAGATACAGGTAATGTCAAAAAATGGAATTATTCCCCTTGTTACTTTCAGTATAAACATTCAGTGTAGTTTTTTAAAGAATTTTAGTGAAATGTAATCCTATCCGTTGATCAACCAGAGGAAGCTACGCACAGACCAAGTTTGAAGTTAATAGCAATTTACTTTCTACTTATAATAATGTTCACAACACATACAGACATGAATATGCTATAATTATGTAATAACGGCTATTTCGTTTGATGTCATTTGGTAAAAAGCAATTCAGCCGGTTGTCTTTAAAAGTTAGTATTGACATTAATTTGGGCTTCTTTAATTTTAGGCACCGGTACCCATATGTTTTGGGAACCAATTTGACTCTAGAAACTCCCATACCTATACAGACCTTTTTCTGAACAACACCGTACATGAGCTTAGGCAGATCGGAGAAAGTAAAACTTTGATATTTCCATTCATCATTGAAAGACATGGTTGAGGATCCAAAAATCAACATTTTTAAATTCTGGAAAACAAAGAAAGAAATACTACAGAAAAATTGGCTCCATATTTGTTTATAAAGATAAATTTGCTTTCTCCAACTCCATCTGATTGTCTACCATTTCACATACAAATGTAATATGATTGAATCAATGCTGCACTAGTGTTATTATCACATGTATGGTATGTGTTTCTAAAGAAAATAAATATTTAGATATCACCACAGGGGCTTAGCCAGAAATCACAAGGCATGAGGCAATTATTCACTTCAGGGTGTCCATTTGGATGGTAGAAGGTGGACTGACTAAGCCATTGTGTCACCATTATGTTGATATCAAGACAGCAATGATGTCCGGTTAAATACAGTAAGCTTATACAAAACAGATGGCAAAAGAAATAGTGTCTGTTTGTTTGATATGGGATAAAGAACTTGCTTGACTGACATGGTTTTTTTTTGGCATGACAACAAAATGGGTGAAGAAAACCACCCAAGATGTTACTGGTAACAATCAAAGACATGATCGTCACAGAACCTAGAACTACAGGATTTGTTTGATTGCTTGGGGTTTAACATTGTATTCAAGAGTGTATTACATATATGAAGACAGACTGTCCACTTCACACTGTTCCTTGCCTTATTACGGTGGAAAATGGGGAGGGAACCCCTTGATTGTCAAAGTCAAAACTCATGAGTGGCATTTAGAAATTGGATAACATAAAACAAGTAAGAATTTCATATCAATATTAACTTCTTCATCTATTGATCGTTTAAAAATATACATATATTTGTTTATTTGTCGAAGATAATTCTTATTTTCCCGGAGTCACCTACAGTGGCAGTTTGAAGGTCAATGGGAAATCCTTTCCACATCTTAGACACAGGTCTGCTCTGAACTTTTGGAGTAAGGTCAAGGTCAGCTAACTCTGCATCAAGGTCATCACAATCCCCTATCTCAAGGTCACCAACTTTTGTTATACCGGAATTTATTGAGGTCTGTGATGATCTTCTGAAGCAGAATTGTTAAAATGAAATAAAATAAAAGTAGTTTCATTATTTTGGGATTAGAGTGACCTCCCTTTGTGCAGTCCATGATCATTATAAAAACACATCTCCCCAACTATAACGCAAGCATCGGGGGTCAGAAAAATGGACCGCGCTATACACAAGACATGTTATATGGGAATGTGTAGGTAAGCACAGGCTATATGTACATACATGTACATGTACAGTCAGAGTGGCATGTGTACTGTATCATGCAGCAATGGATGGCAGGATTATTACCATCATATTTTACACCAATAATAAACTTTAAGAAAGTATTTTATGTTTGTTATGTTTAATTATCTTTATGTTTGTTTGTTTGTCGTATGCAAGGGTATTTCACTTATATTGACAATGGACACAAATACAGAACATTACAAACAAAACTGGCTTCCGTTACCCTTCAGCTCTGCGAACACCAGGGCAACAGAAAGCAACCTCTTTTCTCGCTTCTTACGATCCACTGAGGAAGCCGAGGGAGTATTCGGCAAGGACATGGCCCACCCGCTGCCTCACAGGGCAATTATCTTTAAGAAATTAAAGCAGGAGTACTAGAATTTTTTGTATGATGTCTCTTAGACACAGATTATGTTTTGTTACATGCTTTCACAAAAGCCATAAAACAGCTGACCAGGGGCTTAGCCAGAAATCAAAAGTAGGGTGTCCAAAATGGTCATTTACTTCACTTTTCATATAACTGGGTGTCCAATTTTGACAGTTTTCCTATCTCTTGCATGTTAAAGTTTCTGAAAACAGGGTGTCCAAATGAGGCAATTGTTCACTTCAGGGTGTTTATTTGGACGAGTGGATGGGTGTCTGCCTAAGCCCTTGGGTGTGGAGGGTGGTTTCCTTCACCCATTGGGCTTTCATGGCTGCATATATTAAAGTGAAATACCATCAGATATGACGTTTAACCACAATCAAAAAACAAATCATGATTCTAAGGAATTTGGGTCCATCAAAGTTTTCTTGTGTTTTTGAATTTCTACTTGTTATTAGCCATTTTAGAAACCTTCATAAGATGTATGATACATGATTAGACCCATGTTCAATAATATTTGCATATAAAATCACATGTGTTCAATCTTACTTCCTCATGGGGGTATATTGTTAGTTACACACACAGGTATTTCACCATTGATTTCCCTGAAACTTACAACTTTCTTACAGGTGTATTACTGATCTGGATAAGTACTCATCTCAATACATGCTGGCTAATCCCTCTTTTGATAATCTCTAATCCCTTTACACTCTTCCTGGGATTAGAAATCCAATGGTTTGTTTTGGGAGTAAAACCAGGTGTACACAATATACATTTTAAGTTGTTTTGTGTAGATTTTGTAGTTTAACTTTTCAAATACCAGTGTTCAATTCAGTCATTTTCATTCATGTGAAAAAACAGTCCTTCCACTTACCTGGTTTTAAGTACAAATAAACTTAATAGGTCGTGTATGTATATTTTATTACTCAATGCTGTATTATATTCAGATTAAATGTTTAAAGGTTTATTGCAGTTCAAGCCAAAGTTTACATTAACATGTTGTTCAGAGAGGAATTTAAAGATAGACAAAATTCTACATGTCCTTTTAAGATTATCTCCTCAGCCTGAAAAATATATAAAAAAGTTGTTATGAAATAAACAGTTGGTAATTAAATTCTGACCAATTCTACAAATGATCAATAAAATATTTTTAAAGGTTCTCCACTAGACATTGAAAATTTCATCTAAACTGCACCTTAAAATTCATAATTTTGGGTTACACTTTATTTGAACAGATTGTTCAGAAAACTTTGCAGGCTGAGACCCATCAGGCAACCGAACCCACATCCCAAAGATAAAGGCATCAAATGCGCCGCTCTGTAAATGCTGGCCACCTAGACCACTATAAAACTAACCGGCCTTCTCCTATGTCAGTATGAGGGTTGGCCTGTTATACTCAGGAACAGTCTTTTTTATTGTCTTATTTATAAACAATTTAATAAGGAATAAATGTTTCGTACAATTTTTGCCACAGATAATTTCATTTTGAGCCAGAGTTAGCTATAATGCATGTGTATATCGGACACTAAAGCTTTTGTAAGCATAAATTGCAAATTTCACTCTTGTGATGGACTTGTTGAGAGCCCCAAAAAGTTTCAAGCATGAAACCTGTATGCTATATTGACATAATAAAAACACTAAAGTAAAATTCTGTTGCAACTATGATTGAAATATTTATTCTGTTCTGATTTATAATGCCACATTAATTATTTGCCACTGTAATGCAGGACTGTTCACCCTGTCTAGACAAATTTGTTCACTGCAGCTTGTCTTCTTTTTTCATTTTGTATTAATACTTGCTTGACCCCAGGATTGAACTCTCACCCCTGACATCTTTGGCAGGAGTTATTTTAGAAGTTTCAAAGGACTGTTACTGTGAAGCGCTGACCATGTTGTCAGTCTATCTAGGTAACAAAATAAAACAAATGTATAAGATTTCACCTTCTAAAACAACAGATTGTAGAATAAACAAACAAGTGGAAGTCCAGACAACTGTTTATTTAGTGATTATGATGAATTCATTGTCCTGTAGATGCTGTCATGAAGGTGTCTCTTGTTGACAACTGTGGGAATGTTCACACCTAATTATTTTTACTTCATTCTTTTTTAATACCAGTGATAACAGTTTAAATAATTGAAGTGCCATAAAAAAATATTTTAAATTTCCCATGTTGATTATTTATACATTTAGATATTTAGGTCAAATCTTCTAGATAACTGCTAAAGTTGACTAGTTTTCTCTCAATGTTAATTTAAATAAACATGTTATATCTAGATCTTTTCTGTCCTTTACTTTTTTAAAATTCTTTTCTGAATTCATCAAATCGACATAATTTATTAGCAGATGCAAATTGTGTACGAGATTTATTCTAAATTACAGGTAGACAGTAGAATTCCATGTTGTTTATATATTCTTAACTGAAGGGTATAATAAATTTATGGATTAAGTTAAGAGTGTATTTTCCGACCCAGGTAGTGATCTTGGGGTAACCTGTGAAATTCTCACCAAATTTTTTACTTGTTATGAGTAAAGCACATACATGTAAGCTACCTGTGGTGTAAGTCTGCTCTATTACCTCTATTAATTACACTAATCTCCATTGATGGTGTTAATCAGCATTGTTTATTCCTCATAGAAGCCATAGAAACCTATTTGTGTTGGGTGTGTGATTTATAGATCCCACATGTAATCATTATTATCTCTGGAATTCAATACAGCTATCCACAAGGGTTACTCATCAAATAAACTCAAACCAGGAACCAAATAACTCCTCATGCTGTCTGGGACTGTTGGTGGTCAGAATTTTGACTGACTTTATCAAATCACCATCCAACACCTTTTGATTATTTAAGGGAGAAAAACTGATTAATATCATCATATCTTAGATGTAAGTCAAGCAAGATTGGCTATCTCTAGCTAAACTGAAACCATTTTATCCTTTGGATTTTGTACTAATGTCAGTTGCGAAGTTAATTGGCATATATGTATTTTTGTGACTTATCTATCCCAAGCTACCTTTGTCAGTCTGCTGTATCTTGATATAAAATGGAATAGAAGCTTAAACCAAGCAATGACAAACACATTGGTTGCATTTAACTGAAGATATATGCTATCCAGTAATTTTTATAACAAAGAACAGTAGATTTTTGAAGTTGCAAAAAATTTGTGGTAAAAATTGCCAAAACTCCCAGTTCCCTTGAGTGACATACACCTCTATAATGTCTTCCCCACTTAAGCCACTCACCTTAGAATTTTCTTCAGATGAGGATTCTTCTGACAGTAACTGGTAAAGTATTAAGCTTATCTTGGTCATATTTTAATGGCTTCACATCATTAAAAACATTTATTCTAACTATCAAATTCATGTCACTGTTTGATTACTCAGTCATGCAAGGGCCTGCAGCTGCTTTCGTGCTACAAAGAGTTGGCAAGTTTCAATCTTAGGAGGAGAAATCTAAAACTTAATGTATATGTTAAAAAATTTCGCAGATTTTTTTCTGTAAATCCTTCTTTACTTCAATTTAGAAACCATTGTTTGGTTGGATTCCCTTTACCACCGTTTTTACTATCTGACTGTCAGTCACAATTTCTGTAGCCTGTCAAATACATGTAGGTACTATGACAGACAGAAGTATTTGTATAGAAGTACTAATGTTCATGAAATATAAAGATATAGGCATAAAAAAGGTATGTTTGTAGTTTCTAATTAATCAAAAAATACATTCAAAATGACAAAAAATTCATGAAATATTAATGCTTGTAAAATTTAAATATGTTTTGAACATGTTATATAAAATAAATGGGCTTTGAGTTTTGTTTAGGAATACCCACATCAAATAAAATTTCTTCTGATACATTTAATGATATAAATGAATGTCTGAATATAAGCTTATAGTATAATAAATATTAATGACCTTAATCTGTAATTTCATTTTAGTCAAAAAGTATTTGTTTCAAGTGTCCCATATATGTTAAGTTTCAATTTTGTAAAACTCATCAGGCCTAAAAATACAAAAATAGTGATTCTTTGTTCTTGTCATAGCTGAAGTGCAACTGTCTTTTTATACTGAATTAATTAATTTCTTAAAAGTGATTAAAGTGTGTTTTTGTATTACTAACTTACCTATATATATATCTTGGAATTTCGACTTTTCATTAAAATGACAATACAGTAGCAATTAATTTACTGTGAAGCATTTATTTCCACTGACAAATTAAATATAAAGTATGTAAGCACAGTAATACAAAGTTGTTATTTTCTGAAATTCATAACTTCATAAGTTATACATGTAGTTTATTATTATTTAGGTTTATAAAGCCAAATTACGGGACAAGAAACCTACTTGGGGCACACCTTAAATATATTTTAATGGAAGCCAATCTCGTTGACTTGTCACCCACATTACTTTCAAATTTAATACAAACAACAGGAAATTGTACTAATATTGACATTTTGACTTCATTCAGTGAGTGTGAAATTATCTGTCCACACTCATATATATACATTAACAGCTCTTTAAAACCTTTTTATTCTGGTGTTATCTGGTAGAACTGACCCTCCTTTTTTGATTTACCACCTGTCAGAACCTAGGGGTCCATCAGGCTAATAATATATCAGATTATATCTGGCTACCTCAAGTTGTTGACACCCCTTATTATAATATATGCTGGTGCCCTCAAGGGATTGACTATTACATAATTGACATGTGAAATCAGAAATTTGTGTGCATCCCAGATAAAAATAAAAAAATGATATTTTTTTTATTGAATTTATATAAATGAAAAGATATATTTATCTTTAATACTATTTTTTTTTTTTTTTTTTTCATTATTTTTTTTATTATAATGCAGTCATGCAAACTGCAAAGGTTGAATTTATGCTACAAAAAGTTGACAATAAGTTCCTATCATAGTTATATAGTTATATTATAGTTTTTTTTTTATAAATTAGGTTTCACATTGTTTCTGTGTAGGTGTATATTTATATATTTGTCTCTTTGTTTATATTCAAAATATATTTCTAAAGAGCAGAAATCCCTGTGTCGGTGTGATTAATTTTTTAATTTAAATCTATTACCAAGGCAAGGGGAGGCAGCCAGCTTATTTGTCTTCATATAGATTGGTCAAAATAATTATTTTAACAAGGAATATAACAGGAATTATTTCAAGTGCCAGAATAAATTTATAAAAACAACAACCTAAGCAACAATTGGTTTACATTTTTTCGTGAATCTGTTGGCTTGTTGTTTTTAATAATTCTTAGTTTTTATGGACGGTATAAATCAACATTTTAAAATGTAGTGAGAGAAAGATGACCAGAAAAAACCCATACAAAGATCAGCTAATATTTTTGTAATGAAAAAGGCTAACCAACAGCTGGGAATAGGAAATGTCTGGATTTCAAGTTCAAGTTTTTTGTTGAGATTTCAAGAAGAATTGAATAGATGTCACCCTTGTCTTGTCCGCATGTCTTACCTATCCCTTAATTAACACCTAGATAAGACTAAGTTTCCTGGAGAAATAGTTATCAAGGTGTTGATATGGCAGGCCCTTGAGGGCAGAATTGGGCTTTGGGAAATTTTACAAATAAATGAAAAAACAAGGAAAGGGAAACAAAAGGCAGGCCTCTTCACAACTTTCTGGCAGATATGGGCTTGGTTCTTACAGCTAGATCTTTTAAGTATACCATTGAGAGGTTATTAAGAGGACTTACCTGTGATTACCTTCTTACCTGTGATTACCTTCTTACCTATGTATTAAAGATTGTAGGCCAGAGAGACACCAAGCCCAGCCAGCCAATCACTTCCAACAAAAAAACAAGCCTTGTAAAGAATAGAGAATTCTTAATCACCCATTCGGTGGCCAACTGTGTCATCCCTTGGGTGTCCCCATGGGGTTCTCTATCACCCAATTTGAGCTCCTAGGGCCATTGCCAATGGTTGAAATGGCACCCCTGGCTCTGAATACACAAAAAACCCAGTCCTCTCTGCAGGAAAAGACAATGCAGTCTGAATGCTGCAAAATAAAAAGCCTGGTTAGTGTTAATAGCTTCTGAACTCAGGAAGACCAATATGTAAAGATAAAGGAGCCTGTTGAGAAGTTTGCCTGGTGATTTCTACTGGCCCACTCTCTGCTATGATTACACAACAGCTCTTCTCCCATTGGTCAGTCAGGGATCACTGAGGCTGATATAGGCCAGCTCTGTGACAGTTCTCAGTCAAACTTCAAACTGGTGCCGTGGGGAGATAGTCTTATACTTCTCCCAGGATAACTTATATAGTAGAATAGTTGTAGTTATTTAATCTTTAGAACATTGTAGGTTTTTATTGTGAGGAAAGTTAAGTAGATTTCTAGTCAAGATGCCTGTGGACTTTTCAATGATTTCCCATTACTTGGATACTCTGAGGTACAGTGACTTGTCTGTGTGCAATCATTCGTTCTCTGGAAAAGGATTGCATTTTCAGATCAATATTTTTGGTCTCAGAGAAATGATACCAGATCATGTAGCGTTTTTTTGTTGTTTCAAAATTTAGGATTTTTTTCTTGGATGTGAAGATTCATTCTCTGGAAGTAATATTGTACTTGAAGTTATAATTTGTTCTCCTATGCCTTTGTCAAATTATGCTTTGGAATTTTCTCAGGGATCTATGATAAATATGAAAGCTTTGAAAATCAGTATTTGTGATATAAAATGACATGATTAGATTTTCAAGATTTTACACACTATAATGCTGGAACTGTATACCATACCATGGTAACCATAAAATAATGATGACATGTCAGAAACATGCATAGTCTTGCATTAGCATGTAAGACTTTACTGGCTTTGTCTTTTCAAACTTCATGTGATGGTTCATGTCTGAATTTGCCATGGATATGTGTACTGCGATAGATTAACAGTTTTATTTTCCTTTCCAGTTTTGGTGATACTCCAAGAAGGAAGCTGTCCCTGTCCAGTAATGAGAGCACTCCTGTGATGACCAGCTCTACGCCAGACACAGCCAGTTCAGGAGAGTCAGGTAAACATCTCGGGAACCAAATTTAATTGGCATACATTTTTTAAGGGTGGAAAAAAGTTTGCACAAGAGAAGTATGGGCTACAAGTATCATTGAAAGGGATATCTGTGGGGAGCAATGTTGTTGATTCGTTTCCATGGAGACATTCAGACTGGGATAAGCAAATTGAAAGTAACCATGAAAGTCGTAAAATAATTTAAATTTCATCCAACAAGTTGTATAAAAGTTTTTATAGTGCAGGATTTTTTTCTATTTTATTTACTTTCGTGGAGAACTATATAACTTCCTATAATTATTCAATGCCTGAATTCCATTTAAGCATTTTTTAGTGTAGTGTAAATGAAATATGTGGTGATAGCGGTGTGTTCAGATGATTTAAAAAGGCTTAATTTAGAGGAATTAAAAAGGCCACATTTCATCTCCTTAAATATTTATTAATAACCTTATAATTTTCTTTGAAGTTATTATTTGGAAAATTGTTTGTTCAGTCTAACCAAAATTTTGTGAAAAAAGGAATCTGGTATGCAATAAGACAATAATATTCTCCAATAAGTCTTTCAATTTTGGAAAATGAATGTTCCTCCAAGTTAAGTAGGTATGAATTTTCCTAAAACATATTTCCGTATGCTGGATGACATCTTAGTTTCAAAAAGTATCTTTGGGTAAAATTGCGAAATGCTGAAAGTTTATCACCTTGGCTTGCCATCCAGGCTTTTTCATTATTTTAAAATCAAAGATATAAAAATATTTTATTTAGCATTGCCCAAGCGTGTACATTGAGCAGATACATAAACATGTAGATATATAGTGTATACTTGAATGCAGTGCTGTGTGTTTGTTGTGTGCAGGGAAGGGGTGTCACTGGTCATTAACTCTTTGACAGCCCTCTAAGACTTCCTGATACCAATGGTGGTTTGAAGATTATTGCCATCCTGAAAGTGTTAATCTTAGATTGTGAGGGCCAGCTACAGGGCTGTCAGGGTGTAATGCTGGTACTACTGACCAACCCACCCCTAGGGATTCACTTCCTCCTACTGCTTTATTCCATACCATTAACTCCTTCCCACCCGCCAGATTAGCCATTTCCTGTCCCACAGCTATATATACTATAATCACAATGTAGGTTTACACAACACTTGTGCATTTTGAAAGTATACATATGACTGCCTTAAGAGTCCTTCTACTTTTGACAACCTTGACAACTCCAGCACTTGTCACTGCTTAGGTTGCATGCTTAACCTTTTTTTTTTTTTCCAGAAGCACATAAACTTATTATTTAATATTTATGACAGATCAAATTGATTACTTCTTCACACAAAACCAGCTCACAGGACCGTCAACTTTGTGTATTTAACTTTTTTGGTTGACAATTTTTTATTGTTTAAACATGAAAACATTGAAGCATTTTGTGAAAACATTAAAGCATTTTAAGAAAACATCCAAATGTTTGTGAATTTTCATTCACATGTTACATTTGAGAAACATAGGTTTTGTTTAAAAATATTAACAGATGGCTTGTCAAACCAATGGGGAAGGACTTATAAAAAAAGTTCTGGTAAAATATGATGGCTGTATCACATGGGTGTCTGTATCAACATTACTACACTTTGGCGTACTGGGCAAGAGAAATGCACTGTCACAACCATTATTTGTGTGAAAAAAATCTCAAATACAGCACAACTACTGTAACAAACTAAGACAGCTTGCCTAATGTATACAAGCATAACTTTGGTCAGTGGTAATAATTAATGTCTAAAAAGATGTGTATTTTAGTGTAACTGCCTATAGAGTCTTCCAGTTTTGGAATCCTATAATTACTGATCAGCTGAGACAATTATTGCCCAAGTTTCTTCTTCTGAAGAGGCCTGGGTTGTTGATAGCCTCACAGGCTGTACCCTGATCTCTGTGAAGGGTTTCACACCTGGCCTTCCCTGCTGTTTTGAGAGGGCTACTTATCACCCTCTCAGTTTTGGTAAATTCTGCCTTCAGGGCTTGTTGACTTCAAACAACATTCCTTTCTCCCATTCTGACTTCCATTTGTTCTGTTCAAAAATCATGTTTATATGAGTCCATTGAATTACATAATACTGACTGTTTGCCTGAAAAGACCTAAAACAACACACTTAAAATATATATTGAGAGAATTTGTAATAGGAAGGATTTGGAATATCCTGCCAAAGATAGAAATCATGCAATTATTGCCTTATAGCATGATGGTTAATTTTTATAGAATTTTGTTTGTTTGTTTTTTTTTTGTCATAGAAAATTTATATCATTCGAAATCAATAAGAATGAATATTAAACACTTTACCCTGAAATGTTATACTTGAATATGAAATAAACATTAAAAAAATTCATTATTTGTATATCTTTGAAATACCAGTTTGCTGTTTGTGTTATTCCCAACCCAGACCAAATATTTTGTTTGTAACATTCTTATCAATACATTACATGTAAATGGTCAATCCTTTTCTAGAGATGTCTCTTGGTAACCCATAAAAACTCCTGATAAAAATCTATTTGGAAACTTGTCTCTGGAAGTTTATATGAATTGGTTCATCGATTTTAATTAATCCACATCTCTATGCCAGTGAGATTACTTATTAGAAATTTCCCATCACATTTCTGATGTTTTATTTTGGCTTCTTCTTTTCAATTGGTTCTTTTTGTTTTCTTTTTCCAGGATGTTTTGTGGACTCACCAGGCAGTGTGATAGATTCACCAACCATTGAAATGGCGTAAGTATGATATTATTATATTTATGGATATGTTTTATTTATGATGAAGTTAAATAATCTTCCAGGCTTCCATCTGAAACTCTTGACAATAAAATTGAGTGTGCGCACATGCAGACCTGTGCTGTAAGATTGCAAACAATTTAGGAAACCTATAAATCGGTCCTCCTAAATTAAGTTTGCATAACCATGGGGAGACCCCGTTCTGACTGTTCTCCCCAACATCACAGGCCTTCACATGACTGTTTTTGTAGAAATGGGCGAAGTTAGTTAGAAAGGGCCATGAGTTACTAGTTATTCGACAAATAGTTATTTTATGTTAAGTGGTTCAGCTTGTTGTCCCTTTTCCCTGCTGGCTTTGGCCTGTAGCAGCTGTGATGGGGAAATGATTGATCAGTGCTCCATTAGAGAGAATTGATTTGGGGTCTGTGTCCTTCAGTCAGTGTTCTGTGAAGGAATGGCTCTTTGTCCTCTGAGAGCTGTGTTATAGCGTAAGGACTCCTAGTCAGCCTTCATTCTTTCTCTCTCTGTCCCTGTGAATTGAGAGACCAGCTGATGCAAGGGTCTGTTAGCTCCACACCACCTCACCTGTCTTCTATGTGATGTAATCTGACATCAGAGGCTCTGGGCTTCTCTCACACCTTGCCAGGTAAAACTGATCTGTTGCCCCGAGGACATGGGCTAGAACTTTGTCCCCATTGTCAGTGGCCCCACATGGCGGGAAATTCAAACTGAACTGCCTGTATGTATACAGCGTGTTTCACTCAAGCCAGTTGTCCAAAACAACCAGGCCATGAGAGAGATATCAATCAGCTTGCCACGCCTCACTGAACATTAACCCATGAGAAGCCTCTTGGATTCTCCTGGTACTCCAGCACTCATGCCTTCCCTCTGAGCTATTGCTAAAGGGCAGTTGGGGGACACACTTTGCACCCCAGGCAAACAAAACTGACATATGCTGAGTAGTTCTGTGAAATAAAAACCTTTGGCCTTCAGTGTAGCCTTAGGGGTTGCTTCAAGTGAGAAATTCCACAAGATGGGGGTGATGGCCAAATGGTGCTGACTTGGTCAACAACAAACTGACTTTATTGTAGACACCACAGGATGTAGGTCCTTCAGACCTATACCATTTCCCTCTCTTATTTCCTTTGTGTGAAAACACAAATGGTTATATAGTTCACAAATTGGAGTTTGATTGTTAAATATTGGTTTTATCATTTCCTTGTCTTATTCTCTTTCAGATTACAGAAGCGATTTCCTGGTATTAATTTGAAACTGAATGATGGCTCTGGCAGGAAGTAAGTATTCAATGACCAATCAACAGATTCAGCTAAATATCTTCCAAAACATTGTTGTCATTTTGCAAGAATTAAACATAAGTTTAGAACTACATAATCACATTTAGAAGTAGGGTAACATAATTGTACAATTTCTGCATAACTACTTCTTGTTTTGTGATATAACAGAACGTTTTGATACATATGCCTATAATGCCAGGTGTAAATTGACTAAAATGACAATACAGGCATAAGTATCAAAATGTTGTGTTCTATCACAAAACAAGAAGTGGTCATCCACAAATTGTATAATTAAGAATTCAACATGTTTCTGATTGCTGGGCAGTCCTGCTCTCTTAAAAATTCAGGCTCAGTGGATTGGAGCGTTTTCCAAATATTAGACTACTATGCTCTCTTAACT
The DNA here is from genome assembly GCA_034783835.1 of Mopalia ciliata. NCBI lineage: Eukaryota > Metazoa > Mollusca > Polyplacophora > Chitonida > Mopaliidae > Mopalia > Mopalia ciliata. Next base: position 1,453 of record JAVFBW010113325.1, on the reverse strand, counting down.
TTGTAGGAACATTAAGTTTCCACATGGTAAACACCTCACCTTTTATGGTTGTGGTTATTACAGCAGAGTATATCACTATCAGCTGAGTGAATTGACCTGGAGAACAGCATTCACCAATCAGCCAATTAATTAATCAAACCAAATTTATTTGTTTTGCAGACAAAGAACACTTCCCTTCCGACGAATGAATTCTTTACCTGTGAGTACATTTTTCACTGATTAAATTTAATAAGTTCAGTCGTCCTCTTTGTATAGAGAAAAGATTCCTTTATTTAGCATTGGACCAGGGTTCATTTCCCAACATAATAAACATTAAATATTATCAGGTTGTTTTAGTTCAGTAATTTACTGTAGGAGTACTTTTTTTCATTAAACACATACTAAATTCCAATGTGGTGGGATCTCTCTTTGCAGACGATCAGATAAAGATTTTTACTGTTAACTGACACAGTACCATGCTTTATGCCCTGCTTGTTCCTTCGTAAATTATCTTTTTTTTCACACAATTCACACTTTATTTTATCTTGCAGATGCCGACATTCCGTCTTAGCCCTGTAGATTTCCCAACGGAATCTTCAAGTTCAGCTCCTATGGACACATCATCGGACAATGTAATCTCCATGGAAACAAGTTTATTGCATGAAGAGGGGTCACAAGATAGTGGTTTCGGATTTGACAAAGATAACTCCTTATCATCCTCATCCTCCTCAGATGGATTTTGTTTTGCAGCCCCGGTTGGAATGCCACCAAGACGAGGGACGCACTTAAAAGTTATTAGCGAAGATACATGTTCCCCTCAGAAATATTCACCTGTCAAACCAGGAATGTCGTCAGCATTCAAATTCAGATCATTATCCCTGTCATCCATGGTAAGAATCGTCCTATTTCAAATTTTTACTTGAAAGAAATTTACTTGAAATGTGTTCAGATGTTTGTAGCACTAAACAAAATTTTTTCTCTGATTTCATTACGATTTTGCTTCGTTTACTGCTGGAATCTTTCATGATATGGAATTACCTGATTAAAAACAACTTTTGTGTGAAAAAAACAGCTGAGTGAATTTTGGTGATAGAGCCGTGTAAAATTGGACCTGTGGATTAGCAGTAGCAAGTGTCAAAATGACAAACACAAGCAAAACATGGTTTTTCTCCTAATTCCCTTGTCCATATCAATTGATATGTTGTTCCAACAACTTGAGATATGGATTAATCTTATAAGGAATGGTGAGAAGAAAATAATCTTTGTCACATATTCCGATATTTGAGTGATTCGACAGAAATAGGCTCTATCTGTAACTGGACCCATGAATTTTGAATTATCAAGGCCAAATGAAATTGTATCTGACATTTACTAAATTTCCTATGTTCTTTATTTTGTGGATACAGCTGATAATTTCTTTATCAAAAGTTAAACCAGTGTAAAACTTTTTGGCATTTAACATAAACTTTGTTTT
>JAVFBW010113314.1:0-15982 GCA_034783835.1 Mopalia ciliata | reverse complement strand
ATTGGTTCGAGTACAGAAGGAACCACGACTCAGCAGTAATCAGAGAGGGCAAGTTCCAATCATCATTGCCAGAGTTGCATCTTTATTTTTGTCCAAAATAAATTTTAGGGCAATTTTTTTTAAGTGGCAATATAAGCCTGTTGCAAATGTGGAATTTTCAGATTTTCTATCAGCAACTGCTTGCTCCACACTGGATGATTCTCAGTCGGATTCTTACAAAATCAGATGGCAAAATTCCTCACTATTTAACCATTACCTTAAATTCAGCATTGCTCTCGGCATTCTTCAGAAGCTGTAAAAGAAATTCAGCACTCTTTTTCGGCCATCTACCCTGCGTCGTTCCAAACTGCTTGGCCTGGTGGATAAGATCAGTTTGAAAGATTGTACAAGACAAAGAATGTTTGCTTGGGGTTTGACATACTTAAGGCTATTTCACTCATTTGATAGCATAATAGGCATGTCAGTTTAGTGGGCAAAAGAAAACCAGGTTCGACATAACCGGCAACAAAAACAGACATGTGTCTTGTAATGGTGTCCAATGGTTCTGAGAAAACTAGGGCAAATGGTGGTAGGGGTGGAATTAAGCTGGCCCGCAGACCAAAACCTGGTACATTTATGCCATGGGTTAGTAAATTTCCAGACCAGCAGGCCTGACTGGCTGGTCTTTGCCCTTTAAAGACCCTACATATATGTGTGATCCATTGGGCCTGTAGTATGTTACACTCACTTCGAAGGAGAACAATCTCTAGTTAATCTAAGCAAACTGAACTCTTGAGGAAATCATTTTTTATGTGACAAATTCTACTCTTAGAACATGCTGGCCCGCTCCCCAAAAAGTTAATTTCCACCTTTGCTAAGGTCCTTTGAGAACAGAAGTGTTAATTAACCGAGTTGGCAGAATCTGTTTGGATTTGGGCCTTAATATTTAAGGTTATTTCACCCAGCCCTATGGCTGAAGGAAATCCCCTTCAACACCACTGGCATGAACAGACAAAACCGGCATACATCACTGGATACTACAAAGACACCACAACAGCTCAGCATTAAGTTCGCCACCAGGCCAACGGGAAATCTTCAATTTATAAGGTAACATATTAATGGCTCAGATTGGTTCGAGTACAGAAGGAACCACGACTCAGCAGTAATCAGAGAGGGCAAGTTCCAATCATCATTGCCAGAGTTGGCATATTCCTATTGTCGTTTGTTTTTTCAGTTAATTTTTATTTAAGAGGGTCGCATATGTGGAATTCACAGTTTGGGACTAAATGTTAACAGATTTTCTATTGGCGAAATCATCCGTAATGTCACTGGCTATGACATGCGGGTCAATCAAACAAATACAGCCCAATAAGATCAGTGTCATGTTGCCCCATAGGGCAATAGCAAGCTAGTGGAGGAGTAAAAATTTACAATATTGTCCTTAGATCTCACATTTGATAAATCACACAATCACAGTATACTTCAACCAGTCTATTCTCAGACCCTTTATACTACCATCCTTTTGTTAGGGTTATACCGCCTAAAAAAAGAAATGTCTCGTTTCCTCTAAGCCTACAGACCCTACAAAATATCTGAGTTTAACTGGCCACCGCCTGACACTCAAGCCCTCTACAACCAAACCTGTGAATTTCTTAAGCCGCTAAATGATGAAGAGCAGATGATGTGCATTTTTACTAGACATGTGGAATGGATTTTAATTTTAAATATTAATTTATCATAAATATTTAAATTTACAAAAATTATTCAGTTTTATATAACAAAAAAACCCCTGCCTCTCTGGCACCATTTTTTCGGGCCATTAGAGGAAACAGCCATTTTTTATTAGGTTTAAGCAACTATTACATGCCAGTCTTTGTCTGAATTGTACTAGATTACCTGAGCTTTTCGTCCCACACCTCCGTTGAATCGTCTGAAAGGAACAATCTCCTTTTTCTCTGTAACATTTTTCAAGTATCGTCTGGCTCTCTTCAGGTGCATGTGTTTGATGGCCTGAGCAGTCTCTCTAGTATTCTGTGAACAGGAAGATTAAGATTATTTGATCAAACAATATACTGAAGGGTATTTCACTTATAGGACATCCATTGCACATCTGACCTTGCTTAAATCCGATGGTAAAATGGGATTTCGGTTTTCATTTTATATACCAGAGAATTTATTGATTGATTAGGGTTTATTCTTGTACTCAAGGGTATTTCACTTGACGTATTGTCTACTTGAGAATTTCCCTTGCCTTATAACGCTGGATTGCTTTTTTGGATTGGGGTTTAACGTCTTACTCAAGGGTATTTCACTTATATGCAGTGCCAGCCCAATGGGCGATGGAAAACACTCTAGAGACCACTGGCAATAATCAGGCAACCGGAGAAATACAGGCCAACAACAGGACACAATACAGACACCACAAACATGTCAGCTTCCTCCTCCCCTTTAGCTCTGAGAGCACCAGGGCAACATGAAGCTCCCTCCAACTGCCCGCCTAAATAAGGCGAAAAAGAGAGGAAACCACATTACTTCATCAATGATACATTCACATCCCGAACAAAGAACTCAAATATCCGTGAAAAAAGTAAATTTAAGTTAGTCTTCCATGGCCCTAACTACTTTCTAGCCAAAATTGCGGAGTGCTACTTAATTTTGAATTGGGTTATTAAAAGCTTATTTATTAAAAATGGCACATGGTCAAAAATATCTAGTGGGAATCAGTCATTTTTTTTTTAAATATTTAGCTCAGATTGGTTCGAGTACAGAAGGAACCATGACTCATCAGTAATCAGAGAGGGCAAGTTCCAATCATCATTGCCTCTTCATCAACATATTTCTTAACGTTGATAAGCACGAGATCCAAATATTAAAAATGGACATAAATTTTTTGTCAGGTCTGAGAATTAAATGGAATTGTACGATTTGTTTGTTTGATGGTGTTTAACGTCGTACTCAAGGGTATTTCACTTATATGACGGACAAAAGTACAGAACATCACAAACAAATCTGCTTCCTGTTACCTTTTAGCCCTGAGAACACCAGGGCAACAGAAAGTAACCTCTTTTCTCACCTCTTACGATCGACCGAGGATTTGTTTGTTTGTTTGATTGGTGTTTAACATTGTACTCAAGGGTATTTCACATATGATGACCGACAAAAATACAGAACATCACAAACAAAAGTTGCTCCCATTACCCTTTAGCTCTGTGAACACCAGGATAACAGAAAGCAACCTCTTTTCTTGCCTCTTACGATTGACTGAAGAAGCCGAGGGAGTATTCTGCAGGGCCATGGCCCACCCGCCCCCTCACGGGGACGATCGACCGAGGAAGCCGAGGGAGTATTCTGCAGGGGGCGCAGGGCCATGGCTCACTCGCGGGATTGTATGAAGACAAAACATTTAGATTTGTCAATTTAAAAACTAGTTCTGAATTTCATTAGTTATTCTTGCTTAGCATATAAAGTCAACAAATTTCTATCAGATATCGTAAACATTTTATCGGTAATCCCTTGTCACAAGGCCCTTATTTCCATCAATGTGAAGTGAACAAGGGCCTCATTTGGACACATTTTGTTTGAGAAACTTTAACATGCAGGACACAGGAAAACTGTTAAAGTTGGACACCCATTTAATTATAAAAGCAGCAAAATGATTATTTTGGACACCATACTTTTGAATGCTGGCTAAGCCCATTTCACAGCTATCTTATTTATTGCTTGTTTTGGATTTACGTCTAACTCATGGGTATTTCACTTCTAGGACAGATTGTCTATTTCACACTGTTGGACACACATTGTCAACTCATTCATTCACACTGTTCTTTTCCTTATTATGGTGGAAAATCGAGAGGAAACCTCGTAAAAACCATCACCAAGATTGCCGGATCCACATCTTAAGACTCACTCATATACCTGATGGTCGACAGACGAACTCGATCCCATGAACAATTAGAGTAGAATTAGGAAGTGCACATGCTATTACTTAGCCACAGCCGCAGGGCCCAGTAGAGGTTTAAAGAACTATTCCTGAATTGACTAAGATATGTAAGAATGAAAAATTATATTAAATGGTTTTAAATATTTAGCTCAGATTGGTTCGAGTACAGAAGGAACCACGTCTCAGCAGTAATCAGAGAGGGCAAGTTCCAATCATCATTGCCTTCTTAAACACATTCCTTAACTCTAGTAAAGTACAAGATTAAAAAAACATGAATTAACAATTGTATATTCAGCACTGAGAATGTGGTGTGGATATTTAGGACATATTGGATTTTGAGTGATATAGAGATTTTGAACAAAGACCAACCTTTATTGTTGGCAATAATTCTTTTGTCAGAATTTTGTTTAAGTATTTGTAAGGACAATGTTGATATTACTGCAAATAGAACCAAATTATGTCCAAAGAAATGGGTGATGGAAACCACTTAGCTTGTTTGATTGGTGTTTAACATCGTACTCAAGGGTATTTCACTTATATGATGGACAAAAATACAGAAGATCACAAACAAATCTGCTTCTCGTTACCGGCTAGCTCTGCAAACACCAGGGCAACAGAAAGCAACCTCTTACGATCATCCGAGGAAGCCAAGGGAGTATTCTGCAGGGCCATGGCCCACCCGCTCCCTCACGGGGCGGAAAAACACTTAGCAAGCAACTCAGACAGAACACAGGCCAAGAGTCAGATGTAAAGGGCAAATTCATGGAAGAAACCAATAGAAATGGGCACTTTAAACCACTGTATATTGAGACATACTTCTACTTAAAATGGCAAAAAAAATAATTTTTTAAATTCATCCACTGTTGAAATATTTATAGTATAGGAAACGAGCAACTTGTTCAGGTTTAAGATTTCTAAACAAAAGAATATAAACTATTCTTGTGGGTTTAAATTTTTAGCTCAGATTGGTTCGAGTACAGAAGGAACCATGACTCAGCAGTAATCAGAGAGGGCAAGTTCCAATCATCATTGCCTCTTTATAAACACTTTCCTTAATGTTGGTAAGTACGAAATCCAAAAAATTAATAAGGACTAACAATTTTGGTCAGGTTTGAGCATAAGTTGGGATTATATGTTTGTTTGATTGGGGTTCATGCGTACTCAAAGGTATTTCACTCATGACGACGACGTGCCAGCCCAATGGGTGAAGGAAACAACCCTCGACACCACTGACAACAAACAAAGACAGAACTGGACAAAAACAAGATGCAATACGGACACGGCAAACAGATCGGCTTCCTGTTCGCCTTTAGCCTTGAGCCACCAGGCCAACAAGAAGCTCCCTCCAACCACCCGTGGAATATGATTAAAAAGGGCACACACTACCACTAACCCACGTCCACTTATCTCATGAAAGGGGGGTGAATTAAGGATTGGTAGGCAGACACAATAAACTATAGCCTGCCCAGCAGAGGTTGAAAGAACTATTCCTGAATTTACTAAGATATGTAGAAATGACAAATTATATTAACTGGTTTTAAATATTTAGCTCAGATTGGTTCGAGTACAGAAGGAACCATGACTCAGCAGAAATCAGAGAGGGCAAGTTCCAATCATCATTGCGTCTTCATAAACACGTTCTTTAATCCTGATAAGTATGAGATCCAAAACATTAACAAGGACTTACTATTTTTGTCAGGCCAAAGAATTAGTTGGGATTATATGTTTGATTGGGGTTTAACGTCGTACTCAAAGGTATTTCACTTAAATGACGATGTGCCAGGCCAATGGGTGAAGGAAACCACCAACGACACCACTGACAACAAACAAAGACAGAACTGGACAAAAACAAGATGCAATACGGACACCACAAACAGATCGGCTTCCTGTTCGCCTTTAGCCCTGAGCCACCAGGCCAACATGAAGCTCCCTCCAACCACCCACGGAATCTGATTATTGTTTGTTTGATTGGTGTTTAACGTCGTACTCAAGGGTATTTCACTTATATGACGACGGACAGAAATACAGAACATCACAAACAAATCTGCTTAACTTTACCCTTTAGCTCTGCGAACACCAGGGTAACAGAAAGCAGACTCTTTTCTCGCCTGTTACGATCGACTGAGGAAGCCGAGGGAGTATTCTGCAGGGCGTTTAATTTCGTAGATGTTGAAAATATATTAAACCACCAGAACATTTATCCTTAATTCTAAAAGTGTTTTTTGTTTTAACTATCTTTATTTATAGCTTTTAGTTGGCATATAATTAATGCGCTTTTAGAAAAACGTACGATGACGCATGATGTACTAATAACAAATATATATTTGTTCGTAAATTAAATATTTGTGGATTGCCTAAAACAGCATTTGTAACAAATTTACATTTCAATGCGCCTGGCTTTGTCAACAGTTTTGGAGAGGAAGAGATTGCAACCATACACGTACTGTGCCAAAAGATCAGTCTGTGTGTTTGTTTGTTTGTTTGGTTGGGGCTTAACATACCAAGGTTGTTTGACTTATACCACGGCTTACCTGACAAATGAGAGACAGAAAAAAAGCCGTCGACGCTACTGGCAAAGTAGCAATGCTTAGATATAAGCTTTGAACAGAACACCTAGTATATGCTTGTTTGTTTATATTCAAGGGTTTTAAACCTATATGACGACATATTATCTACTTCACACTGTCCACAGCCTTAATACAGTCGAAACCCGGAAAGATTGTTTGTTTGTTTGATTGGGGTTTAACGTCATATTATTCAAGGGTATTTCACTTATACGACTACGAAGTGTCCACTTTACACTGTTGCTGTCCTGGTTACGGTGAAAAACCGAGAGGATACCTCGTGAAATTCACCCCAGCGATTGCCGGAGACACAACTCGTGGTCCAAACATATACCCGACAGTTGACAGATGGACTCGATCCTGTGAACGGTACATCGAAGTAGGCTCTGGAAGAGCCCTCGCTAACCACTAAGCCACGACCGTAAGCCGCAATGTGAGACTGAATAAAGCCATCGACGCTACTGGCAAAATAGTAATGCTCAGACAAAAGACTTTAACAGAACACCTAGCATTAACAACAATACAATAAAGTAGCCACAGTTCAAATGCTGCAATCGGGTCTGTGTTGGCGTTAAGACTAGAGGGCACCAGACCAACCATACAATAGTGTTTTCAACCTTAAAAAATTTACACTGGCATTGGATGACTACATTAGGTTTTAAATCATGAAGGTTTTAGATTCGTGGGATGGTTAATCACAGATTCAAGGTTTACACTAGCCGTTGAACCAAGAATTGACAATTCCGCAATCCTAAGCATCGTGTTGTTTTATTTCCATAGCAAACACCACTAACTCGACAAGGGAGCGTTAATGAGCGTGTTTGCACATGCACTATGTATCTTGAGCTTCTTTGATCCGATGAATTTTTCTCTTAAATCCTTGATAGTAATATCATCCTGTTATACATAAACTGTTTTCATTTTTCATTTATCTATACAATTCTTCATGTCCACTTAACCTATTTCGTACTTAATGTAATGGGAAGACTCGCTATAAGCTTGGCTTACTGTGCTGTGTTATTCTGACAATAAACTTATATTTAAACCAAACTGTTTTCAGGTGTATTTGTTTGTTTGATTGATTGGGGTTTAACGCCGTACTCAAGGGTATTTCACTTAAATGACGACGTGCCAGCCCAATGGGTGAAGGAAACCACTCTCAATACCACTGACAACAAACAAAGACAGGACGGAACAAATAGAGGACGCAATACAAACAACACAAATAGATCAGCTTCCTATTCCCCTTTAGCTCTGAGAGCACCAGGGCAGCGTGAAGCTCCCTCAAAACGCCCGCCAGGTGTATTTGTAATGAGGCAAACGAACACTCCCACTAAAGGCTTGAAGGAGTGTATCAACAAGGCTCTTGCTGTTGGTAAAGCAAACAAGTCATTCATTATTATTTAAATTACAATATAGAAATGAGAGACATTGAACATAGTAAAACATACAGCTATCATTATCTGGTTTAAAGTTCTTTAAATTTATCTTGTGTAACTTTTTTTCTAATATCGAACATAAACTGTTGAGATAACAAATATTGTGTCAGTGAAAGTCGAAATTTTTTTTTTTTAAATATAATATCTCAATGAAAAAATCTATATGTCCGCTGTTATTATTATGCTTCATGAAGCCGTTCGATTCTTTGATTTAAAGGCAAACATCAAAAGCAAAACGACTACCCTTTAAATGGGAGGATGGATTAATATTTGTGGGTTTATTCGTTAGGAAGCTGCACATGGTGGTGAGAGAATATAATTCCGTCAAATAAGATTTAACAGACATTTTATCCCTTTGTTCTTCTGGATACAGTGTCTGCAAATAATGGCATTTGATCTGTGATATTTCGCCTAAATCGTTGGAGTTTAGCATATAAGTAAAGTTTAGAGGAAACCAATTTTCCCTTCCCTTACCATTTTTTCTGATGAACCTTATAAATCTTAATCTATGACACTAAGCTTTGTTCCATACTAAGTAATACAGTGTTAATATTCACTTTTGAAAACACACACAACAAAAGTGACGCATTGGTTTCAGCTTTGCGAACTGTTTCGTTTTCATTTTATCAGAGGCGTAGTGATTGCCCCCAACCAAGACTCCTGGTAACTAATAACAAATCCACCGATCCCAAACAAACTCACTGAGGCTATACTGAACTTTGCGTGAGAAAAACGTATAATATTGACCAAGCCAATTGATGTCAATCTGGTTTTGTGTACATTATGTTCAGACAGGTATGAATCGATAAATGAAGAATTCTCCTACAAATACCCAAGTATCCTCTAGACAACTTGAGAAAAACAATGGTGTCTGAAGTAACCCTTCACTTTGCAGGGAAATTTTATAATTTAGGGTGTTTTACAGATTTGCATATGATATATGCCTTTGGTCAGCTGGGGATATTAGGTCGTATTAGGTTTTCATTGAAAGGAAAACTAATCCCAGGCTGGCGTCAAGAATATTAAAACATTGTTTGTCCCTACGTACTTGAACATGTTTGCTTTGGCATTCACATATATCCCCTACCTCCATTCCTAGGACAGTAATTCAGAAGAATGATGTGGTCTCACACTCACAATGACAGAAATGGTAAAAATAACTCAAACTTCAATTGACTCGAGATCACCTGGATAATGAGGATTATGAGATTCCAGGTTTTAATGTCATTAAAGAGTGTCGACTTATTTTCTTAAAAAGTCAATATTAACCATTAGTAGCGCCTGCGTATATATGGTGCTCCAACCGTTTCGTTGCAACAGAAAGCAACCTCTTGTCTCGCATCTTACGATCAGCCGAGGAAGCACAGGGAGTATTCTGCAGGGCCATGGCCCACCCGCTCCCTCACGGTCCACTACTTTTAAAGTCACATAATAAACTCTTAGATTTAGTGATCGGCTTTCCTCGGCCATGGTGTTCCACTGATGTTCAATCTGATACAAATCAGATCAAAGACAATCTCGCCGTGTTTTGTTTGTCGTAATGTTGTTTATCGTAATGATCATTTAACGCAAAAAAAAAATTTCAATGAAATGGTAGCACACAAAGAGATATTTGTTTTTAAGGAAGTCAAAAGAAAGACGCAGTGGAGGCCAGCGCTACCTGCAAGTATAAGGTTTATAACTTTCTATGCACCACTGACAATTTGTTTAACAGGAAGAATTTATGATATGGTTGATGCTACGTTAGAATCAAAATATACGAGTTTGTTATTTGCCTGACACAATTGTATCAATTGTATAAGTTGATACTGAACATTTGCGAAAAGATGTAATAACGTTTTTCAGAATTGGGTATAACTTTTTTAGATTTAGATTTGTTTTCTTTATTTGACAAAGGGACATGCAAGTGGTATTGAGACCTGAAAACCCCAGGCAGGTAAACCAGGTATAAAATAATCACTATACGCAGCATTAATGCGTATTGCCAGGTGACAAAGCAAAAAAATGTTTTGTACGAAAACAAATATACTTTAAACAATCTCAAATCCACATGTCTGCGAATACTCTATAAAAATGGTTAGGAAGATTATTAGTGTTAGGTCTCACAATGAGAATATATTGTATTTAAGAACGTTTAGTTTTCTCTGACCCACAATATTGATTCAGTTGTCTCCCATATTAATTTAAAATCGAGCTGATTGCCTGTTTTTCCGTTTCTTGACGGTTAAGTTTGTCATGGAAACCAGACAGACCGGTGTAATTTCCAGAGATTATCCGCCAAAGCCAGAAAATCAGAGACATGACGTCTCCAATGGACAAAAATAGCCCAATAAAGTTCCATTTTCTAAAATAGAGTGAATGTCTCCTGACAGAATCATTCACAAAACGTCTCTTCATCTTATTTTCTCACACTACATCTCACAAAAACTCTACTCTAGAACGGTTCATTACTGTGTCGTGATACACTTATGAAATAATAACACATTAAATACACCATGAAGGCATGCCATTTTTATAATGCCAAGACGATGTCGCGACGTTATTTACTTAATGGCAACTTTGCGGGAATACTTTCACAAAGTTCCTTACAACAAAAATATTGTGCTACAAAATTTTTACATGTCAAACTATATAGGCGTAAAAATATTTTAAAAAATAAGAGAAAATCATATACAATATTTTAACACCTATGGTTCGAAGTATCTAAATTGTATTGTCGTACAACATTTTGTAAGAGTGACTGTTGCTCAGGAGAGACATAGAGTATTTTCCAATGTATTTCGAAAGTGGTTAATAGATATTTTACAAAAGCAACGAAAAATCATTTCCCACAAAGCTGGCTATTAGTGGCCACAAATTAGTTTCTGATTGAAGTATTATAGTTTTGCCGTTATGGTTTCCCTCACACGATATATGATGACGTTTACCATGACTTTCTCAAAGCAGCGATTCACACAGCAACAATTTCTGTTTTATTTGGGATAACTTTTTTTAAACTCACAAGTGTGTCGGCAAAATTATTACAAATGGCGAAACCACCATAGTTTTAATTTGTCAACATTGAACCTTGTTAAGTACTAGAGTTCCATTATCAAATGATGTTTTAGAAAAATAATATTATTATGCCCAACCATAATAGGTCTCCTGTTTTTCGATGATTTGTGAAACTATCATTCGTTATGTCAACTGTCATCTGTAGACGGAGCCATCTGCAGTATAAAGTTTTAATCGTTTTGATAGCCGGTGTGTTGGTGACTTCTTGGAGGAGACATTCAAAGGCATACACCAATACACTGGAAACGGCCCCATTTATCGGATCAGATTTACCAGCAGATGTTTTATTCCCTTGACAGGCTATTCTAAGAGTGTTTCTTATTCGATTGTACATCAGACCTTCTTTATCACAAAAACTCAATTGATGATACTTCCTTGATCATACATCGCATTGACTGCCGCCAAGAATTCCTGTTGTTCCGGCGTATGTGGTTTGATTGACTTTTAGGGCTCATAACCCAGGGGGAACTAGGTTTAGAAATCAAATCGTGGTTTAAGAGGAAGACAATCTCGAGAGACTTATTTTGTCGGATGGATTTGACAGATAGTTTTCCTGGGAACATTATTAATTCATGCAAGTTTCTTGGATACGACAAAGACGTTATTTGTGTACTAGAATTGTACTGGTGTGTTGTGGATATGCTGTACAAGATGAATTAGTGTTTTATGCCGTGTATCTCACTTTCACAGCAGAGTGCATATCATTCTAACGATACATCTTACTTAAAGTATTCTGGATACTTTTTCTTACGGTTTAGAACTTTCCAGGTATATTACGAATACCCCCAATTAACACTTAGAAATTTTCCTAAATTCGGCAAAGTTTCACAAGTGTGTTCATTTACTGTTTGACTACATTGACCTCATATACAAGAAAAATCCGTCAATGATCGGTCATCGTTTATGAGCAACGATTTTTTTTATTAACGAGAGCTCAAGGCAAAAGCAATGAAAGAAGACTTGAATTAATGTTGTGATTATTACCTATCTGAATTTGTGCCATTTTGTTTAAATGATCTGTGCTTTAAGCCATGTTATTTTGCGTATATGATGATAAACCAGCCAAATCGATGACCGGTGATTCGTGTTTATTGACTTATTCAAGATCATATGTCATGAGCTGGGGTTAGCTCTAGGCCGATATACACCGCACTGAAGTCCCTGCACCATCTTGGTACAAGAAACTTAGTTGCAGAATAATATGTAATTTTCAACGGACAGAGATCAATTTACACCATGTTGGGCAATTTGTAGAAAAAAAGATGCACAGAAATCTTTGTCAAGTTGATTCTTATGAGTTAAACTAAATTTACAGCATGTCGACTTTTCTTAGGGCGTCTGGCTAAATTGATTTCAGCAGACATAGCTAGATCTACTTATGTAATCCACGTATATCATAAAGAGAGCAGCCTTCAATTCCCTCTGGATATCGACGACAAATGTTGTTATTTGATTCTAAGTCAGGTCTTTTTTATCACTCGTCCCAGTTTATGGGTGACAGGTCATGTAGAGGATAGAAATACAAGTCGTCTGTCTCCAGAGAACACAGATATTAACTGAATCTTTAAGGAGAGTCCTCATTAAGTCATTAAAACCTTTCTTCCTTTGAGGTGATATTTACTTGGTCACCAACATTAGTTTAGCAATACAACCAAGGTACTTCAGTTATAACAAAAGAACATTATTAGAAAGGGTTTAAATAAATGGATAGTTTAGATAGTTTTTATACACAGGAGAACTTATCAGCAAATATTCGCCAAAAGTCAAATAAAAGTATGTGAGGAAATGAAATTAAAAAGGATACATCAATTTAATTTTGTACGAAAATAAATATACTTTTAACAATCTTAAATCCACATGTCTGTGAATACTCTATAAAAATGTTTAGGCAGATTACCAGTGTTAGCTCTCACAATGGGTATGTATTGTATTCAAGAAGTTTGTAAATACCAATGTTAAGTTGGTTGCGCGGGGACTCTACATTAAAGGCAAGGACAACTATTGAGATAGCTGTAGGGTACACCTCTACGGACAGTAAGACGTCTGAGAACAATGCGAGGGTTAAGGCTCCTATAATCAGGAAGCCGCCTGAAGACAACCGAGGTCACATAATAAGCATTCAAAACTCTAAATGCTCAAATACACATTGAACCACATTGAAAGAGATTGCAGCTCTTTCCACTGATGTCGATTTTTGAAAATGACTCTTTTTGCACCATTGAATCAAACCGTTTATTGACACCACATCTTTGCTGGAACAAACACACTGACTCTTGAATACCAAATGCGAAATGCAAAGTGAATTATTTTTTCCACTATTCGCAAATGGCAATATTTATGGTATTTAAACGTCATTATTTATATCAATATAAAATCAAAATCCATGACAAATCCCTGATCAGCTGTTATCCTGCAAATGTCATATTTGGACTGTTTAGTCTACTCCATTCGATATTCCAATACGCGTGAACGAAATAAAATAACGATTGATCAATGTTGTATGCATGTATTCAATTGAGATCAGTGTTTGCTACTCTACAAACTTTAAATTTCCCATATGTTTGCCAATGACATTGTCAAAATCTTTATCTGTCCCTCTATAAGAAGAACCTTTTTTTGACTAAAAGCTCGCAGTTTAGTGATTCAGTTTTTGCTAAACGCTAGGTTGTTGACGAAAAACGACTTGAACATGGCTGATTGAAAGGCGTTCAAAATGTCAGTTTTGTTGCTGTTTTGTTGTATTTATTATATCATGCACCTCATTTCCTTTGACTAACTGGAAACAATGTGCCTGTTCAATTATTTATATCTGTGTTTGTTGCAGTGCTATTTTCACTGAAGTTCTCAATTTAATCTGTCGAACTAAAATGTCCAAACATCACTCATAAAGTACTGTGGAGAAAAATCAGTTTAAAACATTTTTGAAAGAAAATAGAGTAAACACATGTTTCGTGTAACCAAACATGTTTAACATCACTCCCTTCGCCCAACCAAGAGCTTTAGCAACTTCAAAAACAATTTATTCCGCCAAGTGAACACTAGGATTCGCACACACTTATCTGTATGTCGTCGAAAAGTGAACCAGCTCTATGTCTCAATCTTAAATGTCTCAATGTGGCACAGGGCCAAAAACACACAAAAGTATTTTAACACAAATAGGGACACAGCTGTTTGGAATATAAGCTTCTACATACATATATTGGGTTTGTTTTTAGCAGTGGGATTTTATTACGGTATTTCACTTATATGAAGTCATGACGACCATTTAGTGAAGAAAATAACCTGGACGCCAATGGCAACAAACAAAGATAAAATCAGAAATTCACAAGATGCATAACAAACAGATAGGCTTATTATTGTTCCGAAGCTCTGAGCTTACAGAACGGCGGGAAGCTCATTGTCAACCGACCGCCACATATATTGATAGCATTAAGCCAAAAATCGATCTATGATCCGTGCTGTTATGAAATGTTATAAATGAGAAGCTCTCTTCAGAGGAGGCAGTTTTAGCTGTTTATCATGCCCTGGAAGCGTAACATAACTTATGTTCATAGACTTGATGGCATTTGTTAAGGTGCTTAAATATATCGAAAATACTAAAGGCTGTAGTTTTCCTGTCTTTCCAGTTTACACTTAAATAATTAAGTGTCTACATATGTGGGTTTATAGTTATGATAAAGCTATAAATCTTATAGTTTGTTGTTCTGTGAGACAAATTCCTGATTTTCTCAATTTAAATTAGTGGGAGGTGAGGACATGCTTGATGGGACTGACTAGAATATGTCTAAAACAGATAATTGTATAGTCTGATTCTTTTGTCATTTCTTTAAAAGTAAATATGTTAAAATTGGATTTGTTGAGAAAAAGTACAAACAGACTGTATATTTGTGGTCCTAAAATATAATTGTGGTTAATTTCCCTAAATCGATTGTAAAAAAGCACAAGCATCAAACCAGGAGCTACCATCAACCAGGGATTAGTACAGTATCAATAATAATCACAGTTTTAACATTATATTTTAAAGATATTCCTAGCGATGACCCTCTTATAGAAACCTGTTAAATACAAATCGGCTGGACAGAAATCTCCTGGTGTTTTTTTTGCAACAAATTCTGCATGTTTGAGAATGGAACATCATGGTTATATAATCAGTTCCAGACATTTGAGGTAAGACGTTTGCTTTTCATACTGGAGAACATTACCATTCTGGCACGGCATCCACAGGCATGTTTTGTTTGAAGAAATGTTACGTGTTGTTCGACAAATCAGTACAAGTCTATTCAGCATGAGGTATAACGTTAAACAAATATTCCATGCTGAAGAATGGAGCTTCATGATCTGTCAGCTCGATATAACATGTATCTGATGACCAAGGAGCTCAAAGCGGCGATTAAAGGAAGTATTTCTTCCTATCTTTAGCACAATTTTTTCAGTGCATTCAAAAAATACTCTTTTAAAAAAAGACTTTTTGTCAACTGACAGAGTACTCTGTTGAAAATGACACATCAGAAAACTCCCATTTTCAACAGAGTATCCAATCCACAGAATACTAAAAGTAACTCAATCAAACTCCGTTCACGTGAGCGAAGAGGAGATAACTTTGACGGGAAAAGGAATAATGTTTTATGCTCCAGCGTGTAACATTATTATTATTGCCGGCATCAACATAAATTATTGCAGCATCATGTGTATTTAATACCCCGTGACATGTGTTCGACGGAAAATGACAAAAGAAGTTGACAAGAGGTGTAACAATATACAGTTATTGCTGGTCTTAGATTTGATTACCAAGATTTTTCACCTCGAGATATTTGATGAACGCGAAGCCCGAAGATGACACCAGATGAATGGAAGAACTTCATCTATGCATTTTTTTAAGAAACGATTACTGTAGAGGAACCCTCTCTAAACATCAAGCCAGAAAAGCTTTACTTCAAAAATGCTTGTTTCCAGCGTGTTTCCCTGGAAAATAACCAACAGCTTTAATCCCTAAATGTCAAAAGAAA
>JAVFBW010113303.1:0-15985 GCA_034783835.1 Mopalia ciliata | reverse complement strand
CTACATGGTAACGCACAAACGTTCCTTATTATGTACTAATAAATGCTAACTCAGCTGCTCTTCCTCTACTACTGTCACATATTAATCAGATGGACATGGATACGTTTGCTATACTTGCTTTAATAAAAGCTTAACAATTTTCAATCTACAGCATTTAATATGAAGCTATATAGTATGTGCCATATTGGACGTACTTCCAACGATTTGAGACCCATTTGCACATTAATTCTGATTGGTGTTATTGTCGTTATTTCGTCAATGCCAAACTTTATTTTTTATGTCCCCATATTGTTTCCGGGTTGTCGTTCACAATTGTAATAATTGTATGTATTAAATTATTGTTCAGGACAATTTAAATAGAGTAAAAACCACACGAACAAAATAATTGAGTATAAGTTGGTACATAAAATGTACACATGTGGTAACTTCGACTAGCATGGAGATATCTTTTATACGGGTACTAAATCATGGGTTCGTATTTGAGGAGAGCGATCACTCACCTTCACCTACAGCTCATTTAAGTATGTTCACATTTTTCAGCTCTCGTAGATTCTTCAATTTTATATTATGCTTACTTTACATTAGTTCTCTAAATAATAAAAATGCTCTACTAAAACCTTCAGGTGAATTATTATTAGCTCTCCTGTTAATTTCAGACAGAAACCCATGATATCTACTTGTCGTTATCTTATAAAATCCCCTGTGGGTTAGAAGTATATACATACCTACAACCACTGGTAGCTAATATTTTGGGCGTGGCCAACATGTTCATGACGTCACTCGACTTACGCTTTGTGTGTTACGGGTTAATAACATATGTGAACTATCAAAGGTAAACCCTACTATAAAAAGTCTATTCCATAGGACTCGTGACGTAGGCCCCCTAGTGTGAGAAAAAAGATATTTGATTGGTCAATATTTGTGGAGCTCTTTTGTTTAGTGATTAAAGTAACAAGACATGGCCGTGGGGATGAATTTGACTGTAGGTTGAGCAATACTCAATGTTTAAGATCCAATTATAAAATGTCTATAGCTCGATTAGAAAATTAGAGAGCATAATTCAATACAAGGAATGGTACCGGTTTTTTTGCATTTATTGCAGAGAGAAGCATGGCCTTAACTAAGATATTTGGTATTTGCAAAGTGGAGGTGTATAGGATCTGCCGCTTTCTATCTTTATATCTTATTGAGAAGTTTGTTCATGAAACTATCGCTTGAAACAATTCACTCCGTTTATCCGACAGAAGTTTGTCTTTAACATAATTCTCACACAAGGCCTGTTTTACCTGAATGTTAATTTAACGGCAGTCTGGATTCAGACCTTAAGCTAGGCGTTAATTGAATTTGCAATACACAAATCAAGAAAGTTTAGTTTAACTGGTTGAAGTGCGTGGGCAGGAGCTGTGTGGTGTTGAAACATCAAGGCCAGATCCAATTCCAATTAGTGCTTTCATTGGAATGGGTTCCCGAACTGAGAACTTCCCATCCAAAGGAAACACTACTCGACCTGAATGTCAGATTAAAATAACAGTACAACACACCTCTTCAAATTATATAAACAAGTAGTTTGTTTCCGTGGAGGCAATTAAAAAAATAAAACGATTTGATAAGCAATTAAATATTTCGACCTCTTCTCGACGGTTATAAGCTTACTAAATAAACCCTTACAAGAAATTTCCTAAGATGTGTCCAATAGTTTCTGCCGTACTAGGACAAGGGGGCTTTTAATATAGGCCTTACCACAAACTTCATTGCGATCACTGGGAAGGGAAACATTTACAACCCATGCTGATTGTTTTCAGCGACTTTTTCTAAATGCTTCAGATCTCTCAGAGTGTTGTTCGGTAAAATCGTTGGGAGACACAGGCGGCTGCAAGCTGAATCGAAGCCAGTGTTACTCTCTGTAAATGACGAAGTACCGAGTTTTAAGCAGCCTTGGCTTCCATTGGTATTGTTTCTCTGTTTATGAAACATTTGGAGATATTTACCACATGACAATAAAGGTGAAGATAACACATTGATATGTGTGAAACCAATCTATGGCATGTGGATGTCGAATACAAAACATGTGTCCGACCACTAGACTGTGTATACATTTGTGTTTTATGCTTGCATAAAAACCTAAAGAATCTATCATGAGCAGGTAAAGTCGCTGAATTTTTAAGCAAAACACAGCTTTTGTTCGACCAGGCTAATGGTCGGAAACTAAAACAGTGTGAATGAGAGATAGATCTGGGCAATTTGTCTCCACTTGATGTCCATACTCAGATTATCCATCATGAATAGGTCTACTCAAAGCATCCTATCACTGAGTTTCTGTATTTCCTTTTTACGGGTTCGGGCTAATCTTTCTTGGAAAGCACGTAAACAAAGGCAAATCCAGTGATAAGACGCTCACATATGTAGGTGCACGATTGGCTTTTCTTATATTTTTCATGTAACGTGTTTGCCAACTTGTTATCGGTAACGTCACGTGATGTTTTTCCTAGAATAAATTATAATAAAACCATATCGGCTCATTTCATCGGCTTATAAAGATGTGTTGCCGTTTGACACGACACTCATATAATCAGCTGTTTACTGCTCCATATATCGATACATGGAATGTATAACTCAGTCCACTAACAGTCAAACTCCGCCTAAAATAATTGCAATCCAGAAACACGGACCGATGTGGGTTCTGGAGTTCGTCTAAACGATCTTAAGACTGATGACGTGGACTTTAAATACCCAACTCTCCCTGGTGTCAATAAGTTATAAATTTCTAACCGTTATCATGTACTTAAATGTCACTCCGTGCATTCTTTTAACGAGAGCTCATAAATTAGCCATTGATATCGTCTAAAGAGAAAAGAAGAAAACAAAAACACTCAATCTTAAACCGCCCAACCTATATGCATATTATGTAGTCTTGATGAAGACACTTTGTTATAAATCCATTCCTCCCTTACAAACACCGGGGATCTGTTTTCCATTAGGTTAAGAAAACACTGGTAATATAGTTTTAGCATTAACCCAATAACACGAATTTCTCAGCTGGAACAGATAGTAGGCCGGAAAAGTTGACAAGCATATAGCCGCATGCAAATCGAAAAAACGATTATCAGCCAGCAGATAAATGTCTCGAACAGACAAATGTTGAAGGCAATGCCGTAGGGCAGATGCACCGTCGACCAAGGAAAACTTGGTGCAGTCATGATCGACCATGAAAACTTGGTAAAGACGTGATAGACCAAGACAAATTTGGTCCGATTTGTATTTGATTTCTGACCCGACAAATTTATTTGGGGTTTATTTTTTTCACTGAAAAATGTCTCACTTGTGAAATTTTCCTATTTTTAAATATTATAACTTTTTAATTGAAGCAAATTGTAGCCCTACATTTTCCCAACAACAACGAAAAGCAAAACAATGTTAAACGAAATAAGTGTAAGTGGAACTAATAAATCAGTTGTTGGCATATCACCGAGAGGAAAATTAAATGATCAAAGAATCTCATCTACATCTAGTTTAATGTAATTTGTTAAAATTAGCCAACATCTTTTTATCGAATCTTAGACCACTTTGTCTCGACTTGTTATAAAGGAAGATGTCTTAGTGCAGATAAGTTAAGAGCGTTTGGGGAATGATTAGGCCCGTACCCACATTGCCATGCAATATTACTTGGGTGTTCCGTGGCAGTCGGAGTTTGAGGCCTTAAGGTCAGCGTTAATTGAAGTTACACTAAACAAATCAAGAGAGTTTAGTTTAACTTTCTGTATTGAATAGACTTGAGATGTATAGCGTTGGAACCTTAAGGCCAGATCCGATTCCAATCATTGCGTATTGAGTTCAATTGCGGTTTTTTAATGTTGGAGATGTTGGTTTTGTCAACGTTTTCCTCGCCCTGAGCCATTAGAAGAATATGGCTTGTTGTAATTTGTACCGGGGGCGAACTAAAGAGTTCTCAGCCACATGGCCTCCCTTGGGCAATATTGGTCCTGCTTCACTATCTCTGTTTACAGAACGTATTTGAAAAACGGGGAGCTTTTCTCGAGACTGTCTGCATGAACATAGTACGGTACTTAAGATAACTTCTACAACAGGTAAACCCATATCCCATCAACTCACATACCATAAATTATCTTGTTAAAACTGCTCATGTGATAATGAGGTTTTAACTGTCACCCACCAAAGATAATATAGAACCCGGTTGACCAGAGTTAAGGAGGGATGTATAATTAAGTTGTTAAAGTTCCGTCAACCTATGCACTAAAGGAGACTAGGCTGGTGATCAACTCTATACACCATTGACTTCTATCTATAAGTCTCTCATCGTAGGATAGCCTCCAAATTTAAATTACTTATGTACTGATGGCCATTATTGAGTACACTGCATGGGGTCTTTTCTTATTGGTGAGATTTCTTGATCCTTTTTAATCTCCTCTGAAAAGGAGGACATCACCTTCATCATACTCAACAGAGTTATTGCCCCTGGGCCAACTAACGCGCGAAATTGCGACACTCAGATATATACGCGCCATTATGAAAACCCAAGAACATAGAAGACATTTCTCGACACACTGAAGACAGCCGGACTATTTTCACAATTGCTTATCGTGATAACCATAGAAGGCGTTAGCTTTTAGATTTTGTAATCAAACTACATATAGAAATAATGGGCCTAGATAAGCTACACATAAATGATTGCATCAAAGAGATCAGTTACCGACAACTGATAATGAATTAATATTTGCTTGTGTAAACAAAATCGGTTTGAGACATAAAATAAATAAATAAAAGACAACCAACAGCCGGTCGCTCAATCCGCTATTAAATATAAGGGGTTTCTGATCCCTTTTTTTTGTTAGAGAATGACACATGTGCATGCCTTGAAACAGGGATCGAACCTAAGCCGTTTTACTCAAGGGAAACACTTTACTGATTAAAAGGTGTAAAGCAGGAGAGCTGTTATCTTAATTTTAATCGATAAGTTCATTAATATCAATATGTGTACATATAGTGGTTTGTTTGATTATAGGTTTGCTATACTTAAGGTTATTTCACTCACACGACGACGTGCCAGCCAAATGGGCAATTGGTGCTCTAAAATAAATTGTCTTCGTTTTCTTTCTATTTGATAATTTAGAGTCGCCAAAATTCTTTAAAGAACAAATATAGGTTAATAGATGCCCTGACTGCTGACACAATTGGCTTTCTTTAACAAACTATAAAACTGTCCAAGGGAGTCAGAACAAGGATTAATTATGAGCTTAAGGTTGCTCCCCCTGACCGCTCAATGCTGACGCCAATCCAATAAGTGTGCCAATGAACCGGAGAATTAGTGATATACAGATAAAAGAATTGGTATAGAGTTTAGTCTCCAAAATTTATTATTTTCGAGATTGTCTTATATTGTTCTGTCAGTCTAAAGTAGTCGAGGACAGAATATCCGAGTGGACGGTCAGGGAGACAGATTACTGGACTCCACGTGATGGACTGTTCGTAATACGATTGTCCATCAACCTTCTCTGTACACTTTGCCTGTGTTTTCTAGAAAAATGAAACCAGGGAAATAGAGTGGGCACTATTTTTTCATAATAATCATGTTGAGTGTTAAAGGAGGAATGTATCCATACGCCTACATATAGGCCAAGAGTTGGTGGAAGAATAGCATTAATATTTAATAATAATATTACAGCATGCTCGGAAAGTAGATTTATGATGAAAGGAACTAATGCATCGTGGTTTCATTTCTATCATGTATGAAGTAAAATTTTGCTGTGGATATTTTTGTTGTTATTGGATAACAAGTCTATAAAGTTGATGAATGAAATTGTGTCTTTTAGAAAGTATTAATATCAACAGTATTTTTCTTATTTTTGGACAATTCTATTTGGTACCTGAGTAAGGGTCGTGGGTTCGATTCCCGGAGGGGTTTCAACCTGCACATTTAACCAACATGAAACATTCTGATGTTTATATTATTAACGTAAATATTTGAAGCTAGAACGGAGCATTTAAATAAAAAGGGACACATTTATTGCGGCATGGTTCTTATAGTATTCGAGCGTGTGCTTTAGTTTGAAACTCCAAATGATGAAGCAAGTGGAGGTAAAAATCTGAAATCTACCACAAATTTAGCTGTTCTTATTTGGCAATTCAGTTGGTTACTTATGTACAAAAGTGCTTATCAAGGTTTGTACGTGTATAACATGGACACAAAAACAATGTTTTTGGTTTCCAGTACTGGAAACACGAAATGTACCGAAGTTAATAAGTTTGTATATACAACAACAACAGCAACAACAATGAGGGAATAGGAAAAACTCCAACCCATACCAGCAGAAAAAGCTTATCACATGGTGCAAGATTTCTTTCTTTTGGTGACATGATAAATGTTAGTTTATCGACTACGCATTGTGTGAGCTATCCCTATTATTCTAGATAGGGCATTCAGAGCTTGTATGTTTTTTGAGTTCCTGTGAAATATAATCTCACTAATTAACTCTGCTTGAAATCATCTTTGAGTATTCCAAATGTGTGAAGAGGCTAAAGTTCTGCGCACGTCAAACCCGCGTTGAACTGAACAGAGCAACACACGGCCACAGTCCCGACTGTAACCTCGAACTGGGTCCGCTCAGATCCGCCCTGGATACTGTAGCCGTGTCAGCCTGTTGGTGCTCCTTCAGCTACCATCACTGTATGGCCCAGATACAACATCGAAGTTGACCTACCCAAAGAACTTTCCGATTTTGTTACTGCCTTTACTGACGTCGTGGCTATAGCAAGCCCCAACCATCCCTTATACCCGTCACTGATTCTAAGGCGGATAGGCCGATGGAAGCACATCATCACGGCCGATCTCACTACTGTCTCATCAGATTCCGCTAGCTAAAGTCCATGAAATACTGCAGGGCAGTAACACCATTCAGAGGAGTGCTCGTGTATGGTCGCTCAGCTATGGGCATGCCGGGATCTTAGACTTAGAAGAACTTACGTGTCGAGTACTAGGTGATCTCATTGAAGAGGGTGTTGTGACAAAGCTAGCAGGTGACCTACACTGTGGTGGAAATACCAACGAAGAGTTTTTTGTAGCTGGAAACGATTACTAGAGGCCATGTGGATGAACTGCTTGACTTTATCAGCCACCAAGACAGTCGTTTGGCCATCTTCCATCAATATCCTTGGCTGGGTATTGCAACAAGGTTCCCTAGCTGCTAGCCCCCATCGAATTGCAGCTTTGTCATCATGTGTTCCAAAGTTACTGCAGTGGAAATACCAAGAACTTTGCGGCCGTATGTTCCCCCTAATACCCCACCGAGTCTTCGCTCTTTATTGGAACATATAAAGTTGTCGCTTAGGTTATTTCGGGTTGTGTGGGTGTATTTTCTCCATTAGGCGCTTTAGTTGCTTCCAAAAATTCTTAAGATATTATGGAGAGTTCTCCATCACATCATGTAGTGTTGTTTAGGTTGTATCCATAAACTGACTTCTTTACCGAGTGTCCATCGAGTTGTTAAAAACATCACAAATATAGATAAAACCTTTAAATCGGTTTAACGGATGGCTCTGATATTTAACAGGCAAACAAAGCGATCAACAATTTGAGAGTTTGGTAGATACTACCTCATTATTGTCATAAAAAGGGTAAGGCAAATGTGTCATGTGATCACGAACTTTCAACTTCCGGTAATTGGTGCTGAGGAATGCAAACTGCATGGCACGGGGCTACGTGATTAAATGCACTATTCTCTCTAAGTCGATGTCAACTGGCAGGTCGCCTTTGTGATACTTTCTTATTTCTTATTCCAAACTCCAACGGTCATAAATTTTCTTTTTCGGATTCGCCACAATGATAGCCTGTCATGTTTGTTTGCATTCTGTACGATTTTTTTTTACATAATTAACGGTCCCAAAATAAACCCAACAGCCAATCAGACTGCAGTATCATATAGCTTTTCAATGCAGACAGCAACTTTCGGATAAACCCACGCCATTACTATATTATTTCCATTTAATAATAAATAAATTTGTAAGTATCTTTAAAAAGGGAACACATTGATCTACAGCTGAATGACACCATAGCATACTCCCGGTGTACTTATACAGCTGCAATTTTCCCTAACGGCGACGGAACAATTTCCGTCAATTATCCAAATATCACTACATTCAAAATGGTCCTGTTTTATGATCAGGCGGCATATAGGTAAGTCATGGAGGTAAGACGGCGACGCTTTTAATCAAATGTAACCAGTTGCGAGATAGTACTCTATACAGGAATTCCTATAACACAATCTCAACAAAATGAGTCCGATACCGGTACTTTTTTCTAATAGTTCAACATTAATAATCATGTTGTCTGACGGCAGTTTATCAATAAATGAGGTTAGTATTTTTAAAATCCCATAATTTTCAGAATATCGTCTGGAAGTCTGTATTTCGACTGAATTTATCTGTTATTTGTGGTCTAGTCACGTAATGCATCCTCACTACATGCTGACTATTAACAATGAGAAATGATCGAGTCCATACCGCCAAGGGAGAAGCCCGCCACCAAACACTCACCAAGTACTGTTGACTTTACCGGGACCTGTGGTTCGATGCCAATTCCTCCGTCCAGACAGTCAACTGGTCACGTTCTCTGACATAACTAGCGTATTCGATTCCAGCAGGTCATGGCGATCTTCAGAATGCAGTGCTGTTTGGAAGGCAAATTGATCAATTCAGTTCAAAAAAGCATATGCGCTGGAGAGCAAACAGAATGTTCGTAATGTGCTAACGAATCGTTTTAAGATCAGTACACAGTTAAGTTTGGAGTCCTTTTAAAGCATGTCGGAATATCCTTCGACACTTTCCGTACCGGTACAGCTATCTCGGAGGTGAATGGAAGCAATAATATTATACGAAAACGTGGATTAAATTTGAAAGCGCTTCGAGAAAACGGCCCAATCAACACGTAGATAACTCAGTCATAGGATGAAAGTAAATCCATGCGAGTTACCTCCCCTGAAATGAAGCGTTACGTCGGAGATTATTTACGGTACGAAATGGCCGAGGATGTTCGGACATAGGGTACTTGACTGTGGTAACGCCTCCTGATTTGACAATATGCGCATTATTTCATTGAGCATCATATATATACTTTAACCCTCTGAATTGTTGTAATTAATTCAAGTCATTAATTAAATTAATATAATACTCCCATATTTTGCAATTGAACAATCTTTTCGGTTTCGGTACAATACATTGTCAAATGATCTGTAACTTGGATTAATTCAGGTGACCAGCTCCAGTCGGAAGGTGGGATTACAGATTGAATCTCAGTTTGATTCTCTCACGGTATATTCTGACTTTATTATGTTATCATAGAGACAGCATAAATACGCTGGTGTTTCAAATAGTAAAAAAAACAACAAATCTATTAAACGTTTAAATGTCCGGAATGAACGGGTGTTACTAAGGGGAAAATGTCATAAAAGGGAGATTGAACGGTACGGTTGAGTATTCTGGGGGACACCTCATAAATCATGTAATATAACCAAAGGACGCCACATATCCAGTTCTTTATATCACCTATAGAAGAGATGTAGTATCAACTTTAATGGAAAAGTATGTAATCATCCATTTTACCAAGGAACCAAAACCTTCCGGTCAATAAACTTGTCTGTGTGGGTTTACTGCTGTATAGAGAAGATGTGGTACACTGTATTCCTACATCTGAGCTCTATGACTTGTGTGTAAATTCCTTCGTATATTTGTCGTACTCTGTCATCGTTTAACAAAGTGCATAAATTCCACAAATTCAATCGTTTCTTGGTTGTACCCTGTAATATTTAAACAATGCGCGTGAATTCCTTCGTTTCTTAGTTGTACTCTGTAAGGTTTTAACAAGGCCATACATCATTCCATCGTTTCTTCGTCGTACTCTGTAATATTTTAACAATGCTCTTGAATTCCTTCATTTCTTGTTCGTAGTCTGTATCATTTGAACAATGTGCGTGAATTACTCCGTGTCGTACTCTGTAATATTAAATAAAGTACGTTAATTAGTCCTTCATTTCTTGGTCGTACTGTGTAATATGTTAACAAAGGGTATAAATTCCTTCGGTTCTTTGTCTACTCTCTAATCTTTTAACAAAGTGCATAAATTCCATAAAGTCCTTCATTTCTTGGTTGTACCCTGTAATGTTTTAACAAAGGGCATAAATTCCTTCGATTCTTTGTCGTACTCTGTGATCGTTTAACGAAGTGCATAAGTTCCATAAAGTCTTTTATTTCTGTGTCCTACTCTGTAATATTTTAACAAAAAGCATATATTCCTTCTGTTCTTTGTCCTACTCTGTAATATTTTTACAATGGGCATAAATTCCTTCGTTTCTAGGTCCTACTTTATTATATGAAGTGCGTCTCGCGGACGTTCTCTATTATATAGACAGACTGAACAACTTTCCTTAGTTTATTGGTCGTATACTCAGTTGTTTGGACAGAGTGCATAATTTCCTTTTTTTCTTATCCTCTTGGTAAAAAAAATTGATATTTACAAGTGGAATATAAGTTTTTTTAAAAACTCGTAGAACCATATAATATTACGGTATACCGACACATCGCACAGTATCCAGTTCTTTATATCACGTATAGAAGAGATGTATTGCCAACTATAATAGAAAGGCATGCAATCATCAATTTTACCAAGACACCAAAAACTTCCGGTCAATAAACTTCTCTGTGTGGGTTTACTGCTGTATAGAGAGGATGTGGTACACTGTATTCCTACATCTGTGCTCTATGACTTATGAGGTAAAAGTTATATCGCTTGTGCACAGCCAGTCTAACTTTCGGGAAGAATGCGATCGAGAAATGAATCGGTCTGCCGGAAGATAGATCATTTACTGCTCATTGTGTGGGAAAAGTACATAAAGTCTGAGCTCGTTAATGTAAAGAAAATATACAATTCGTGCTGTGTAACAAATACTGAACCCCAGCATTGTTAGCTGTTTTTACAGACATAGTGCAGAAATACCTTACTGACAAACATAGATTTGTCTGTGTACAGACTTCACAACGGTAAACTGGCAGACTGAGCACATTGGTCGTACTCTGTAATAGTTTAACAAAGTGCATACATTCTTTCGTTTCATGGTCGTAGTCTGTATTTTATATTTCTTAATCTGTATTCTTAACCAAATTCATAAATTCTTTCGTTTCGTTGTCGTACTCTGTAATAAAGTGCATAAAATCCTTCGTTTGTTGGTCGTAATCTGTAATATTTTAACAAAGGAATAAATTCCGTCGCGTTTTGTCGTACTATGTAATTTGTTTAAGAAGCATTTAGAAACTGATGTACTAAACACAACAAGGTTTTATGGATTACACCTCTGTAATGTTTTAACAAAGTGCATATAATCAAACATATTTAGGGTGTACTCTGTAACATTTTTAACAAACTGCATACTGTCGTATTCGGTTGTAATTTTTTAACAACAGTGCATACATGCCTTTAATTCCTTCGTTTTTTGACGTATACTCTGTAATCTTTTAACAAAGTGCATAAACTCCTTCATATCTTGGTCGTACTCTGTAACGTTTTAACAAAGTTCATAAATTCCATAAAGTCCTTCGATTCTTTTTCATACTCTGTAATCTTTTAACAAAGCTAATACATTCCTTCATTTCTTGGTGGTATACTTGGTTGTAATATTTTAACATATAGGGCATACATTCCTTCATTTCTTGGTGGTATACTTGGTTGTAATATTTTAACATATAGGGCATACATTCCTTCGTTTCTTGGTCGTACTATATGCAATATTTTCACAAAGTGCATAAATTATTCGTTTTTTGTTGTACTCTGTGAGTTTTGTACAAAGTGTGTAAATTCCTTCGTTTCTCTGTCGTACTCCGTAATCTTTTAACAAAGTCCATACATTTCATTGTTTCCTGGTCGTACTCTGTAATATTTTAGCAAAGGACATCATTTTTTTCGTTTCTAGGTCCTATACCATATTATAAAACACTTTATTCCGTCTAGCGGTCGTTCTCTATTATATAGACAGACTGAACATGCATTCCTTAGTTTATTGGTCGTATACTCTATTGTTTGGACAGAGTGAATAATTCCCTTCTTTTCCTATCTTATAAAATCTGGGTCAAGGAGCTTGTTATTTTAAAGCGAAATATATTTTTTTTTAAAACCCTGTACTTAATTTATAAACACTCACAAACACTCACATAGCAAAGTGTCGACTCATGAGGAACTTGGCCCACCCTGGCTTTTTTCCGTCGCTGTGGGTTAATGACATTCTCTTTCATAACCAGTAGATTGGTTCCCTACAAACTAGGAATACTTCCTTTGTTCTATATTTACATCCAATACATATAAATAGCAATGTTCGATGCAATATTCCGTGTAGCGGAAGGTAAATGTGTCGATTCATTTTCAAATAGCATTTGACTTTCTGTACACAGTCCAATAATGTGTTTGTATCAAAGCAAATATAGTTTCTCTCTCTACTGTGCCGGTTTGAATAAAAAAATTAAAGTGAGGCAAAATATCGCCATTTGATTCACTTTTTTGATTGGTGATGGACGTCGTACTTTATGATATTTCACATACATATGATGCTTTGCATTGCCAGTGGTTGATGGCAAAGCAAAAAAAATAAAAAATAATAAAATAATAATTAAGCGGAACGGGTTGAGGGGTCAAAACCACGGCCTTCCATACATCTGAAGGTAGAAATCTGCATCAGCTCTACCCCAAAGGTAACACGATCAATCGTCATTATCGCGGATTGGCTTATGACAGCAATTTTATTGAAATCAAACATGCTATTTAGTTATAGTAGTAGTTATAAAGCTGTAATCCTTTTATAAACACAGACTTTTATACAAATGTGTTTCAATTCAAAATCACCCTTACCAATTATAATGAAAATGAGAAACAAGATGTATATTTGGTCCCACGTGGTGTAAATACACATCTTGAAAAAAATGAATAATGTTTGTGCCTTAGAAACTAGATTGTTCTTAGTAGTATTTAGACGCCTAACGTTTGCCAGAAACCTCTAAGGAACTTTAGACTTATCAGTTGTTGTTTTTTTTTCATTCAAGAAAAGACAGTTTTAATGCATTTTATACTGTTAGTTAAGAATATCTAAATGTTTAGAGAAGGTTTAGTGGCAGCCGAGTAGTCCGGCCTACGAGTCAGGGTTAATTGAAGCAGGCTTATACAGTAAACAAGTCAGGAGAGTTTAGTTTAACGGGCTGTATGTAGGAGACTGCAATCGCGCAGCGTTGAAACCTGACGGCCTAATCCGATTTAAATCAGTTGAAATCAGCCGGTGTCCGTCTTGTCAAAGTTGTTCTGGACGACAATCCATTCGACGGCTATAGGGGCCTATACGGAGCAAAAAGTAACCAACATAATTTAGGAAACAAAGTCGTCAATTGCGAATTTGAAGACAATTTAGTTTGTTTTAGGGCGAAGGCGTTCGTTGGCCTGATCGCAAAAATGTAGCAACTCGTCCTAAAATGTCTTAAAATGCGTAATAAACGACAGTCGTTTGATATTTTTTTTTATCAATTCTTGAACTCGTTAGCGTAATGTATAGTGCTAATTCCTTCGCCTTAGCCCTATACGTCCCGCCAATCTCAACCCATGGTGAAGATGGAAAATTGATCCGTCGCTATCGCCGGTCACTCGAAACATATATCTGATTTTTTAATGAATTTTTTCGGGGGGATACTAAAGTCAAATTTTACTGACGTTGAAATAAAAGTTTTATTTGAATTTCTCGTCCAAGTTGACACGTATATTAAAGTTATCTCCCTTTGCAATAATACGATTAAAAACCATCAGAAAAGAAATATTGCAAGTAGGTAAAAACAAGTTTGGCCTAGTCATTGTTTTCAGAGTATTAAAAAAAAATCAAAGAAAAATCAGATGTTTGTTTTGAGAGTGATAGCGGCGGATCGATTTCCAGCTTTCGCCACGGGTTAAGATAGACGGGAAGACGAAAGGGCGAAGACGAAAAAGACGGGAGACGGAGGAATTCAATTAGCCCTATACATTGTGATAGTGGCCCCTGTGATGTAAAAATCTTTCCAATGTCCTATCTGTCTTCTGACACGCGTTTAAAACATTCGAATCGGACGAGTCGAAATAATAATGGAGAGGGGGTTTTGATTCCGTTATACTTGCAGGGGAAAAAGCAGCCAGAGATTAGTAAATGATATATTTTGCAGGTTTGGTGGTCAGTTGCGAAATGTGAAAATGTCAATACGCCCAAGCATGATAGATGCGTCCGATGACGCTGAGAAATAATTTGCTCACCCAAAACTGTGGTCTATTGGGACGTTTATGACACTTGGAATTGTGCCAAATCATTCTGTATGTATTACGCAAATTCACAGGAGTAATGAAATGCACTTAAACCCACCATATCAGTCAAACGTTTTACTTCAAGTAATCAAAATTAGATCCCCTTGATCAATGACGTCAACTGACTTATCCGCAAGATACAAACAGTGCTAATCTTAATTTAGCTGACCAATCAATATTTAGGAGTTAGAACTCGATGAGAATAGAATCGTATAGGAGCATATGTATAAAGCGCTGATAAACTCTTGATAGCCGGCCAAAAGAGTTCCTCGCCACATCGAATCCCTTGGACAGTATCGGTCCTAGTACACTATCTGTTTACTCAACGTGTTTTAAAAAAGGAAAATGTGGGTTGTGATTACAGCGAATAACATCGGTCCAATAAACGTGGATATATTTATTTTGTTTGTATGATGGGGCTTTAACGTCGTTCCCAGGAGTATTTCACTTGTGACGACTGTTTATCCATCTCAAGATATGCGTTACTTCAATATGTTTAAAAAAACCGTGAGGAAACGTCGTAAAAAAAATAAAAAAAAAAACACCCCCTGCGATTTACAAAGCCACATCATATACCCGGGGTCGACAGATGGACTCGAACCCAGGAGCTGTAGATCGAAGTTTGGTCAGTAGGCCGACACGCTTATCACTGAACAGCTGCCGGCCAGCATGTCCCACGGATGTACCAGTATATGCCCTACTGTGTTAGCTTATAATATTAGAGATTTACCGATAGCAAATGATTGATAGAGTGTAGCCTTATTTATATGATTTATGACTTCCCAGATTGTCTTATATTGGTCAGTCAGACTTATTGTCGCGGAGTGGACGTTCAGAATGACAGCTTTAGACCACTTGCTAGGCTCTCTGATAGGATTGTCTATCAACCGGTTTATTACCAAGTAAAATAACTCTGAATGCATGTACCGTACACTCGTCTCTTCAAACATGAAGCGCTTAATAAGCCGGTATAATGTGAAAGTAATGGCGGTAGGGTGAATCAAGACACCCAGGTCATACAATAGTCATCGTTTACAAACAAGTATACTTTAGCATACCGTGTTCGGATTAGCACAGAGAAGTTTCACAGAATAAAACACAATAATAACGGGATATGGGCAGTCCATATCGCAGAATACGCCATCAAGGTGCACAATTGGTTTTCTTATAATTTATTCCGGGTAAAACATCACGTGACGTTATAGATAACATGTTGTTGACTGCCTGTACATAACAAGTAACGCGAGAAGGTGCGAGAAAAGCCAATCGTGCGCCTAAGTCCTCATCGCTTAGCGTATGTATACATCTACGTTGTTAAAATTGTGCTTTTAGGACCGCTTTCCGTGATGGATTTCAACGCTCGACAATCTCTTAGTCGACACTGTATAACGAAAAAAATGACTAGGTGTTTAACTAGCACAATATATTGGGCTACTTCCTCCGCCTTAGCCCTACTTCACATAGGGCTATAAAATGGCCTATCTAAACCCATGGTGAAAGTCGGAAATCAATAGGCCGCTATGGCCGGCCTCGAAAAAACTATTTTTGATTTTTTTCTAGATACACTGAAACCATTGATTAGTATTTTACCTACTTGCAATATTTCTTTTTTGACGGTTTTCA
>JAVFBW010113302.1:0-25768 GCA_034783835.1 Mopalia ciliata | reverse complement strand
ATAGCTTTGAACAAGGTCTTTTTTTCAATACTTTCTTTACAAATGTTTGGTAGATTTACTCTGATCCCACGACATGAGCGCTTATAAAAACAAATCAGAACACCTCCGTTTACATCCCAACAAGTAATTAGAAAACAAACAAGTGTCTGTGTTAGAAAATCGCATTAATCAGCCGACTGTCTGTAACCTTGACAGACACGATGACACACTTGGGAGTCAGTCAAAAAGATGTTCCGGATATCCAAAGCAGAAAAAAAAATATTTATTGACTTTTTTAAGTGTGTTTGATATTTATACTGATATAAATATTTTTGTGGGAAGTATAAGATAATCAGACTGGGGAAGTAACAATGTTTTATATTTTATTTGTATATAAGTTCATCATATAGGTTTATATGATACTTTTTTAACAATGAATTAACAATTAAACAAAAAATCAAATTGAACGCATATTCAAAGCTCTTTCAAATTTTGTCTTTTACCTTTTTATTTAAGTTTTCAATGTGAAATTTTGTGTAAAAAAGTTTTATTTAACACAGACAAATACATGTATATAACATTCTTAATAGCCTTTATATTTATATACAGAAAACATGCAGCCAGTGTTTTTTAAATTTTTTATACAGCTATTCTCGAGCGGTTAAAAATATTGCAGACATAGGATTTAAAACTTGCAAAATTTTTTAATTTCCTTATTTGTTTATAGTTTATTTTCATGATATTCCATCTACTCTCTTCTCAGTGCAATGTACTATAAATTATACTTATACAATAATTCATTATTTCCACAATAAGTAATGTAATTGTATATGCATTATAACAAGCTATGTATATAAACTCCTTTGTGAATGGAAGTAATATACAAGGGAGCCTAATCAAATGCCGACTAAAATTTCCACCCACTCTACTTAAAAACATCAAATTCCCCTCAGCTCAGCACGCACATATCCATTTCTGACCTGATGTAATTCTGAGAGTTAGACAGTTCACTCCCTTGTTTATTGCTGGGGCAATTGCTTCCTTTCTATACATTGGCAAAAATCCTACTTAATACTGGAGCTCAGCGTGGGCCTTACAACTTTGGCAGAGATTCGGGTCTCCTTCACGCTAATACTGATGACTCAGCCTAAAGATCTTCAAAACTTTTTTTACACTCACATTTTTTCCCTCCATTTTCTTTTTCGCCTTAACAGCAAACAAATTGAGTATGACAAGGTTTATGAAACATGTATAATAAGCTACCAGATGTTAGTGCGTCCCCCATTGCCGAAGATGATGTTCTTAGGTTAACCTGACAAAAATGAATACACCATAAGATGGGGGTTTAAGTATATAAAGTAGGTAAAAGTGATATTTATAGCTAACCACCAGACGGTATGACTCATATCCCACAATTCCAGCCATGGGAATGAAGCTGTACAGAATCAGCCAAACCACACTGCAGTCACAAACAAATCAAAATACCCTAATTATCTGAATTTATAAAAAACATTTTAAAACAAATTTCCCATGTTTGCTAAAAAAAATCCATTACTGACAGGTTCTATTGCTATTCATTTCAACCTTTCACTGTTCGTCAGAAATAAATTATCTGTAAACATGTTTAGAATTTGTTTTCAATATATTATTTTACTCAGTCACAAAAGCCTTTACGGTTCAACATATACCTAACCTTACATATAAAAATAGCTACTAAATCAACAGTTACAAAAGTTGGTTTTCTGATAACAGACACCATACATATAACATTGTTGACTTTTCATCTGGTGGGATACCCATAGCTGTATAATTAACCTTTCATACCTTAACTAATGTTCAATATATAACAAAAAACTCAAAAAGTCAAATATATTTAGTTATTAAAAGTTGTTTTCCATATGAACATATTCAGTAAGCTTATATTTTCATTTTCAACTTGAAAAAAGGCAGCATTAAAAATTTGTTAAAGGCAAATAAATTTTACTAAGTAGCATTATCAAGCCCATATATTATAATGCTACATGTGTAGCGAAACAAACATCACTGGATCAATTACATACCATGTCAACTGAATTGTTTTACACACATTTTATAGTTAGTTACATGTGTGCTGTGTGAGGACCTGGTATTTGAACGTGTTTGTGGTTCTTCGTTTAATCCCAGGTGACTAGAATATGTGACATAAATACTCAGCCAACCCATATTGTTACAGTGGAGAAAACAATCCAGTTTACTTGATCCAACATACACAGGTCTCATGGTATAGTATTATATTTATCCTGTAAATCACTTAAAAATCACTGTAATATTCTTGATAATTGTGTTAGTATTATACTGTGGCATGTAAACTAATTTATTATTTATGTTTTTCTGATAAATCTAAGGCTTTGTAACGGGAAAATGGACCATGTGCCTCCAAAAATAAATAAAAGATAAAATTAATTCAAAAGTAACCATTTTCTGGACAAAATTTAGGTGATATATTAAAGGCATACTGTTAATACACAATAAGAGATACAGTCGCTTGACTAGAAGACACCTACATATACCGGTACAGCATTTTAAATTAAAGAAAACATTTTAGTCAGGTATTTTGACAATTAACTGTGAATTTGATCAAATATTCTTGCTTAACATTAAAAAAAGTCATATTTTTAAAAACATTTATTTCTATCACTGGTATAACATAAATTCTTATAAAACACTATACAAATTTAAAGGTCAAATACTGTGGGCTTTTCGTGATGAAATGACCTAAGAGGTAAGAAACAAAACATGTATTAAAATCTACATAAATTAAAAGGAGTATACCCTCAGGGCATACCAAGATAAATGTCTCTTTATTAAATATTTAATTCAAGCATTCGAGATAATTAAATCTTTGGCTCTAGTAATTTTCTCATTCATTTTTACATACAATAGGGTTTTAATTATATACAATACTATTTGCTTAATTGTTTAATTGTTTATTAAGATATACTTATAGTTATTTCAAAATTGAGTTGTTCTATAGGCTTAAAACAGGTATGCAGTAATAATTCAAGGTTACGGAAATTGTCTATACTGAAACAGTAAATTTCTTTTTTCTTCCCATACTGATATAAAATGTATGGCAATAGGCCTACACAGAATGAACAATTCTTTGTTATCTATTTTCTTTCATATATATATCTTAGAAATTACAGAGAAAACGGATACAGAACTAAAACTGAATATATCTTTTAGAAGATATATACATGGTATGTTATAAACAATACAGTTTCTTTTCTAAAGTTAAAAGAGAACAGACTTTATTATAACACTTTCCCATGTAAACGTTATCTCAGCCACTGCAGTAAATTATGTCATGCTGATTTTGATTAAAGAAAATAATGAATGCACAGGTATACCTTATACCTGTTAATTAATCTGCTGTTGTTTCTCATTTCCTCTATTACACGATAATAGATACTTTAATTTAACACAAGAATTATATCACCACAGGATGTACTTTACATGAGCTAAGACAAAATACTCTCCCTGCTTCAATAAAAGGCCAGTGGTTGTTAATTGTATTATAAGGAGGAAGCCACATAGACAATAAAGACCTCAGTGGTATTATGAAAGGTAAGGTTAATTGGCTCTTCCCTCTATAGTTAACAGCAGTTTGTTCATTTGATTAGGGTTTAACATCGACTTATTTCACTCATTTGATAATGTGCCAGCCTAATGACAAAGTAAAGGCATTTATAAACATAAAACTATACTATATTTACAAGTATTTGTCAATTCAAATTTGTAATAGAAGATAATGTTGTTATAAGATTGATGTAAAATGACATGGTGAAATTACATGTGTAATTCATGCATAATAGTGCCTATAATCAAATCAGATTTAAAATATTTTTTTGAACAGCAAAATTTCCTCACATCACTAGGTTGTGTAAGAAAAATTTTAAATGATTGTTTTACAACCAGTATTCCTTCATAAAAACAACTATTAGGGAACCTTATCAATTGAAGAGAAGTCTGTTAAATCAACACAGACCAGTGTGAATTAAGACAGATGAACTGATACAGCCAAGTAACGGAACTGAAGTTTTGAACCGTGACTATTAGGTAATAGATAAAATAAAACATTCCAGTAATAAGAGATAAACTTGAATAAATTTAAAACCAGGCATGCGAAGAGCATAGTTCATTCAAGTGCTAGCTTATATCATGTATTAACATTTTTCCAAAATAATGCAAATTCAGATGAAATAATTTTGCAGATTAAAAAAAAAAAAGATAAAATCATAAAAAATAAATAAGGATGGATTTTTGCGAGGCAATTTTGACTATATTAATAACATATTTTAATTACCTCATAAATTAAAAATTATGCAATCATTGCACTGTATCTATATGATACTTCACACATATTTATTAAAAAAGATCTTTCTGATATCGATAAAATATCCCTATTTTTTATTTTTAAGTTTGTTTTAATAACATTCTTATTTCCTCTCTATGTTTATAAATTGATATCTTTGATTAGATTTTAAAATATGTAGCAATTTGACAGTGCCTTCAAATATGCAGCCTGCTTTACAAGATAACATCATTGTTTACATGAGTGAGAAGCAAAATGCTACCTCTGTATAAATTTGCTATTTATTTATCAGTTTTGTTAGTTTTCTTAACATTTTCCTGCAGCCAGCCACTTCCTTTACACTTGGCAGGTTTATTTTGTTAACTCTAGTGGAATTTAACTGAAGTTGACAAGACTTTAGAACAAGATGGCCTTTTAACTAGCACATCAGAGAGCTACACCCCATAGACACTGCTAACATAGGGAAATTGAGCGAGGAGAACACTTTGTAGAGTGGTCACTACAAAATAATCCTCCGCAACAATTTTCAAAAGGAATGCATAACATATAAAAAATAAAAATATTAATTAAACAGATTAATTAACTAGAAGTTTATGCTGCTAACTGTGTATGTGGGTAGGTGAATTTAGTAATAAACTAATGTTTTAATATTTTTTTTGTTGGAATTGGGATTTTTCTCAGGATATTTATGTCAGACTGCTCAGCAAGAGTAAAACTAAGGAAGTATGGGAGGAGGTGGAGGCCCCTAGGGATGGAGAAAGATTTCATAGACTCAAGATCACTGAGAGAAGACACATGTCTAAGCAATGATTTGAAACACCCAACAAGCTGGATGCTGGAGAAGCCTGCAGTGCAGTGTGGGAAATTCCAGTTTCAGCCATCTTGGAGGTCCAGCTTTGTAAACATGTTCAGGTAACTGGAGATGTCTGTCATCCATACAAAGGGAGGAAGGGAGAGAGAAATGAAAAACAAATTTACAAAAATAACTGCCATCCTCATTTTGCCAAATGGAAATAATTTGCTCCAGAAATATAACTCTATTTAGTGTTCACTTTCTACACTAATTATAATCAAGCATTTTTAACCTGCTGCCTATACCACCTATATAAAAACAGTGCGGAAGAAATGAAAAACGAGTCAAAAGCAATTATATCTGTCTTTGTTTTTGCAATGAGAATAGCT
Source organism: Mopalia ciliata (assembly GCA_034783835.1). Taxonomy (NCBI): domain Eukaryota; kingdom Metazoa; phylum Mollusca; class Polyplacophora; order Chitonida; family Mopaliidae; genus Mopalia; species Mopalia ciliata. Next base: position 20,253 of record JAVFBW010113302.1, on the reverse strand, counting down.
ATTACTAGAAATACAAAACTAATCTGCATTTTTTTTTTTTTTTTTTTTTTTTGACAAAACTTCTTGCCTTGCTAGGTTTCACGGGCAAAACATGAAATGGTTCTTTGGAGAATAGAAATGAAAAAGCTCTGTTGTCAAATAGAAACACTTTTCAACTGCACTCGTTAGGTTTTAGTTTCACACAATAATATGGACTTTAACCAAAATAGTACATTGAAAACATAAACTTTCCTTGACCTGATTTTACTGTGCAATAATAAATATAGGGTCGTACACTATTAAGTCTTGTAATTGCCCTTTTCGTGCCTGATTGATAGGGCAAAAAAATAGCAAACTGCTATTATGTATGGACCCATGAGAAAGTTTGATAAAAACTAACATGTACTGTACATAGAGACCTGTAACACAATCTCCATTTGATTCACTTTCAATAGGGATAAATACAAGTGACCTTAAGGTCAAGTATATACAATATAGATAAAAGCAGCCATATACATGTCTAGGTTCTTGTTCAGCCCAGCTCTATTGTTAACATGTAAAAGTTTCTCATTTTTTTGACAGAACAGAGACAGTGCCAGCTAGTATGAGAATAAACTAGGACTATTTACCTGCTAGTATAAGAAAAAAGTGGGACTACATTATAAGAACTATGGTCCAGGGGCCATTTTACATTCACCTCTAAATCATTACAAATACAGAGGAAGAAATTATCATGTACCTAAAGCTATTCACATATATATAACAAAAATGTGTGCTAAAATTACTGTTTAATGTCTTTTTTAATTCAATTATATAATAGTCGATGGAAGATGAATATAAAACTTTGTTAAAATTTTTTAACATAAAATCTAATTTGTTCAGACACACCTATTGCTCCTTGACTGAAGATAACAAAATGAAACAGAAAAAAAAAACTATTTAAAAATGGGCAATAGCCGACTGAAGCTTTTATCAAAAAAATCTGTCAGGAGACTGTTAGTTGATTCTTTTTACACCCAACACTTTCCTTTCATAGGACCTGAATGCCGAATTTTTTAAACACTTTCTAAAAGTGAAACGCCCAGGTGCATAAAAATGGAACCATTTCTAAAGTCAAGTAAACTGGAATAAAGGAGCCCGTCATCCATGGAAACTGTTCTTTGAAAGCAGGGAGGTGGAAAAGTGACAAATTTGGAATGCCTTTAATAGTTTAAAGTAGTAAAAGTGATGTGTTAGCTTCAAAGCCATTTGTATGTACTGGTACATTGTATACAGTATATATTTTCAATGTAAAGAAAGAAAACTATGTTTGCCTCCAAGGATTTTGAATGATTTCTCAATTTTCCCCAGGGCCCCGTATTGCAACATTGTACAGGTGGCCCATAATAGAAAAATTCATATTAAGAACAATTTGAGACCAGGACCCTAATGAGATTTCCATGTCTTTGTATCTAATAAGCTAACTTTTCTGTAGGTCTGTCAATTAGTTGTTTGTTTTTACAAAGTATAATGAAATCAACATGTGTTGTGGATGAGACAGGTAGACAGGTATTTGTGTAAAGTGAAAGGTTAATGCTACAGAAGATCCTGTTATAGCTAGTCAAGCTATCTTTAACACTGATGAGGTGTGGCACCCAGGAAACCTTTGATCTACCAGGTTTTCAGTTCATCGGTAAAATAGAGGCAGTTAGTGGACGGATATTTCTAAATCCTTACTGCCCTAAAACTGGAGATGATATCGAAAGACTTAAAACACAAATTATATTGATGCAGGACTAGATGAGGTAAGAACTGATAACAGATGTTAGCATGAAAGAAGATACCAGTATAATCCAGGGGATCATAGCTGTTAAGTCTAGCAAGGCAATTAGCTGACCGTGGATTGAATAAAAAAGAATTCGGCCAAACAATATTAACCAATTTAAATATGAAATTATTAAATCTCAACAAATAAAGGTTAAATTTTGGGTTTGTTAGAAATGGACTTCAGTCTTCTATCAATCTTTGCAGGCAGTAGGATTGCAATTTTTTTTACCTGTAAGATTAATTGGTGTACCACAACAGACAAACTTCATGTTGCCCTTTAGCTCTGAGAATACAAGGGCAACAGGAAGCTCCCTCCTAAATCACTCATGAATTCAGGTAACCATCGCCAAAATACTATATTACACATGTTTATTCAGCCTGATCCATTCCCACATTTATCTTATCACCAACATTGACAGTGGATCTTCAGCTGTTCTCATAAAACAGATTGGAATTCCTGTTAAGGAATGTGGTTCTGGTCAAAGACTGTAGTCTGGTTGGTATCCCCAGGGTCAGTCCGTGTGATAAACTTGAGCTGACCCCTCATGTATTAACTAGCTAGTGGTCAGTTAAACAGGAAATGCGATAAGTCTGCCCTTCTGGTGGGTCAATGGGTGGCTGCCCTTTTATGAATGGAGAAGTTTGATCCTTGTTTCTAAACCTCCCACTATCCTTAATCTCTGTACTAACTCTACTGTTAAGTTTGCTCAATAATAGCATGGCTGTCAATGAAGTACTCCCAGACAATCAACTACTACAAACTGGCTGGAAACTCTTGCCATTGCACCAGGACAAGTGCAAGCTTCCTCAAACCATCCATCATCAAACAAGGAGAAAAAATTGGAAGCAGAAATAGGGGCACCAATTTTAAAGTTTGCGACATTTTGAGATTTATATAGCTCAATAGTGAGTTTTAGATTAACAGGTACGAGTTGTATTGCAGGATTGCCAGTGATTAACTTTTTATGTAGATGACAGAGATCGGAAACCAAGTCCACAAACAGTTAACAGTAATTGCTGTGCGCAATAGATGAGAACAAATTGAAATTAACAGATCATACTGGGAACCTTACAATACCCTTAGGCTTATTTTGGGATAATACTTACTTAGTCTAAAAAGTTTCCAGTTCAAAAAGTTTTATCACCTCAGACAAGGCTGAGAATCGAACCCACGACACTCAGTGCCAGGCTCCAAATCACTAACAGTATAAGCTGGCAACCTTTACTGATCAACTACTTACTTCTTACTGGTTAACCCAAAATAACAGACATGGTGTTAATATTAAATTCTAAAAGACACAACATTAAAGGTTAAGAATTTTTAAAGTCTTCACTTAATTGAATATTATACATGCAAGTATTAGGCGTTTTAAATTATAGTTTATACAAAATATCAACAAAGACCTAATTGAAGTTTCTGGTAGCTACCAAGCCAGACACACTCCTTAATAACAGCTTTAATCTGTATCTGAGAGATAATATAATAGTCCTTCATCTCACAACATATGCAAACTAACCACAGAGTCTAAGGAAGGATTGCCAATGTATGTTTAATCATGGGAAAAGTGTTTGAATAAATAAAGCAACAAGAGGGAGTGTTTAGTCTGAACAAACCCTCTGGGTTGCTGAGGAAATGCCAGATGAATTGCCACCCCTTAAATGTGCACATTTTAAAGCATGAATGTACCCCCAAGGGGTCCACCTTATCTTCTGACCACCCAGCTTTGTTACACCTGAAATTAAAACCTACTCTTAACACAGTACATCAAACGTACTAATAATTTGAGTAGAAAATATGAACAATAACTAAAAAAATCCATTTGGAAAATTCCAAAAGGAGCCTAATGACTAAGGAATGTTCGTAAAGAAGTTTTATAAACCTTCAAAATATAATGTCACAGAATCTTGTGTCTGCCAAATGTTTATTTCCGAGAAATGAGACAAAATCAAATAGTACAATTTTTTACCACATTTCTGAGCACATCTCCTAATCCCTTTTGATGTCTGGTTTATTTAGGCTCTATTACATCACTAACACCCCGACAAAGGGCACATGACAGCCTTACACAACTAGATAATCCAACCCTAAAGGAATGTCTGGCTTGGATCAATCATTTCAACCACAATAATTGCTATCTGTCTGATCAAGCACAATACGAGCCAATTTAAAAAAGTTTATTTTTAAATTAAACTGCATTTGCTCTTAATGGGGGATAATTTTTGTTTAAATACAACTAGGCGTCAAACCAATTTTACACACCAAGGTCACAAACCTGATAGACAATTGGGTTTAATTGATATATGTTTAGAGCAACAGAATACCAAACGAATGTCAATAGACATCACATGACACACATTGTAAAATATTTGAAAGTGAAAAAATTGCATGAAACAGTGTTTGTTTAATGTAGTACAATAGCAGTCAATGCATATAAAAAAGTTGTGGTTTATCTATCTCCAATTGCTTTGCTGACACTGACAGGGGCTCTGTTTGCATTTACCAGTTCCATCATTGTCCACAGAGAATGGTTTGCACAACTATCAGGTGCCATTCTGGCCTAATTGGTAACACTAAAATAACCAAAATGCTCTGTTTGTCAATGGTATTATACTAGGTGGCACACTGGAGTACATGGGACTTATTCAGTCAAACCAAGTTATAAAAAACAGCTAAAATAGCAATTAATTTGGGGGTTAATGTCCTACTCAAGGGTATTTCACTCATATAAGGACATACTGTTCACTTCTTTTAATGAGATACTTAAATACAATTCAAAACGGAACAGAAACTCATAAAATCACCCCTCACGCCTGTCAAATAGCGTCAACAGAATGGAGTATTAACTAAAATGGACTCACAGATGAGATTCTTGCAAAACTTTTTTTGATTTATTTTGACATGTACATAGTTCAATAAACTGATCCAATTATCTGTAAATGTATTAGTCAGCTTTCTTTTAATTTTTTACATGCTTAAAATTTAGAGGCATATATATTCGTTATTTACTGTATTTACTTAAATCACTCAAGTTAGTGGCTGGTCGGATTCAAGGTCACAATTTTACTGGACTTTATTCTAACGCATGACGAATTTTAAATAAAACTGGCTTGTTTTAGTCCAAAAGCCATGCCATTAAATGAGTTGACATTAGACAGAGTCATCAACACAAACATCCATGTTTAAATTATTCTTCAAGTTAATGAGGCGAAGAAGGAAGAAAGTGATTTATCTGAAGTTACAAATTACACATGTACATTTTGATAAAGGCCACTTGTTGTGCATACTAAAGAAGGCTACGGGTACTTGATAAATCACTGATCTGGTACAAGACCATACCACTAAGGCACATAGATTATGATGGATTAGCAGATTAAGGCTTTAGGAGAATGACAGTTCCGTTTGTCCCAGTTTATGTTCCGTCCCCTTAGGCGTCCCCTTAGGCGGTGGTCAGACATGAATGTATAGGACAAGACTTTGATGTAGACAGCACCTTTTTTATGTGGTCAGTGTCATTGTCCAGCCAACAAACTAGACACATAAGAGCCTCTTTAAAAAGCCTTCAATTGCAGCTATGCTACAAAACAGAGAAAAGCACCCCAAGAATTTAGTCTGTATTCCGATCACTTAACTATAGAACTTGTAAGAGGAGGTAAGCTTGTGGGATAAAATCTTACTAATGGTGTACATGTAAAGCCTTTTACACTAAAACCACAAGAAAGAAAACTTTTGACAAAGTATCTAATTTTGACCACACACACAAGATATCAAATATTAAGGTTTACTTCATAAATGTATCCAGATCACTGGCTCAGGTTGAGTTATAAACATGCTTTAAAGTCTCAAGACAAATGCAGGATATTCTCAACTTATAATGAGTTAAGCATTATACTACGGATGTCACGTCTTAGGCTGAAGGCGATATTTAAACTGCTACAAATCGTGTCACATGACCTATCAGATGGCCGCTATTCAGACATGTTGAGCTGTCTGGTTTGGAAAGAATATCCGCTAAGTTTGTATCTATAGGAAATCCTGACCTCCCAAAGCAGACCGGTAAACAGTCGCTTGTTTGTCCGTTTAATACCCATAGAACACTCCCAAGGGTAAATATCAGCGGAGTTTTAACGGGCTCAATCCAGACTAGGAGAAAGGTGCAGGTCCACGAACATGCAGTGCTGAGAGCGAAAAACGTGGGCAGAGTAAAAGCACCTTCGATGTTTGCCGGTGGGGGATTTAAAGGAACAAGTAACCCAGTGTTTTGGGGGGTTTACACTTTAACCCTAGCCTGGTGAAGGCACCACGGTACAGCTTCCACAGAGCATGTTTGTCACACAACACAACCCGTTTCAACAACATCAGTGAAACCTTCTCAAACAGATTATGTGACTTCCTCTTTTCTTTTTTGCTACTCCAAAACTAGGAAGATTAAAGACTTTGTCGCTAAAAGATCAAATAGCTGTGTGGTTTTGCTGCATTGAAGATATTCTTTCATTTCACTTTGTCAACTAACTCATGAAAAATTGTACAATAATATACAGTAGGCTAACATTGGATAGGCCTATAATCCAAGTTACATTTTCATAATCACAGTAACAAATGAGCACACATATTTGCCAAAGTTTTCAAGTTTAATTTTAGAAATTTAATACGTAGATAGTACCATCTTTAATAGATAAATGTGTCCCGCTTTTGTGCATTATTACAGTAACAAGTCAAAGCTTTGAGCAGTAAATCAAAATTAAAACAGCATGTTTTTTTCACCACCCAAGCCATACTGGATGACTAGCTCATCCAAAAAGTTGAAATCAAAATTAAACATTCAAAGAAAACAAAAACAAATTGTGTTTAGATATCGCCCGATAGCAAAGCTTCCTGTTGTAGAAAAACCAGGCACTCAAGTTGAAAGCTTCCAACTGTTAACAACAAAACTTTATGAACATTCCCACCTACGCCAAAAACATTTGATACCAACTCCTCGTGTCATAGTACCGCTTCCTTTTAACAAATTTCTCCTAACAAAAGTTTTAATGTATTAACATGTCATAGTGTATCTTTGTCGAAATGATAGATGATACAGCATTTCCGTTACTAACCTACAATTTTTCACGCCAAGGTTAATTTCGTGAAACCTAATCTTTTGGCTTTATGGGTTTCCTTTACAACTGTATCGTGTATTGAAGTTGATACTATTCAGCTTTCAGTGGAGGTATACATGTTTAATAATTTTTTAAGTCCACAAAACTTTTTCCTATGCTCAAAGGCAATATAAACATCAACAAATTTTAAAACAAAACAGAATTCCACGCTTAATGTTCATTACGAATGAAATGTTCATCAAAATTTAGAACAGAAAAACTTCAGCAATGATCGGTACTAGACTTGAACTTGACTTTCTGTTGTCAACTTTGCTTTGCTGTGATTTGGAAAGAATGAAGGGGTGAAAGAAATTTGACCCTTACGCTGTCTTGGTTCTGAAGACATTATCGGTTTTGTTTGCAAGGTTAAACGATACTTCCTGTCACATGACCATAATAACTGGTGTGGAACGTTGATGAACAAGGGGATATGATAATGTCTGACTGGTCACAGATAAAGCTAGTATGCGAGGGAAATAAGTTTGACAAATCCTTGCCGGGTTGCCCCCAAGCTTTTCCCCTCTTTTCATACCACAGAACATATTTGAGATGGTATCTCCATGTCTCTTCCACCCAGGCTCTGCATGAGTGAACAGTTACTAACAATAATTTCTGATGAATGAAGTGATATTTTTTACAGAATCACCTATCCTATCATTGTATCTCTGTTCATTTTCAAAAGAACAAACCCGGCCCAAACCACTAAAATGTCCCTGTCTCAATTCACATCAAGCCTAATTAGGTAAAACAAATGCTTGTTAAAGTTATCTGAGTGCACTTATCATAAAACATCCGTAATGGGCGGCCATTGCTCTTTTGTTCCTGACCAGTCAGATGCCTATCGATATTTTATCATGATAATTGGCAATAAATATTCGAAAGGAAATTTAAATATGGCATCTGTTTAGATTCACTTATTCATTATGATACATGATAGCCATATTTTCAGTCCAAATTTAATCAAATCTCTGGCCAAAAAAAATTTTGTTTTGAAGTTTTATAAATTGTCAGAGGTATTGAAATTATATGTAATTATTAGATGGTGTTATTATGGTGCAATAGTACAAACATTTTTTGTAAGATGCAGAAATAACAGATTATGAAACACTAGTACTTGTATTTTGTCTTTATTTGTGTGAGTGTGTGTAAACATTCTAGATTGCAGTGTAACTTCTGTGGCAAAGATAAAGCAATATTTTCATTTTATCTTAACATTTTCTTCTGCTGATATCAGCGTAGAAGTTTGATTGGGGCTGGCTGAGAGAGGTTTATATACAGGACACTTTACTCACAGTCATGGTCTGCTATAACATCCTGCTAAATAAGAGATTCCTAAAGATATATAGAGAAATTTGACAGATTAACAAGTTTCAACCCCTGAACATATCATCAACTTGGTGAACCATCGAACACCCAGCCTCAGAGGACATGGTAAAGCCCCCAACCACTTCATTCTGATTAGCCTATCACTTATCTGTCTTAACTCCTAAGTTAAAACTGAAGGTTTAAAGGGTAGCTAATGTGGAGTCCAGGTCAGAAAGTCTGCTTGAATTAAAGTCCAGTTTGAAGAGGACAGTTTGGAATGTTCGAATAGAGTTAAATATCCTAACAATGTATTTAAGTGGCCTTCCATAGATTATATATTATAAATATTTTACAATTAATCAAATTAATAATATACAAAGAAAACAAATTGCCATTTAACTTTTCTAAAATCCCTTAATCCATTTTCAACAGAATTAGTACAGCTTGAGTGGCAAAATTATGCTTTTTAAACTCTGAAAGCTTAAATGCCACTTTTTATCCTTTTGGGGGCAGTCTATTCAATACTTTATCTTGCTAGCTGCTCATTAAAACTCACTTCATAAAATGATATTCTATCCCTTTCAACAATTGGAAAGTTTATCAGCAGTATCAGCTGACAAACTACAAAAGCAGACTATATATATTTGCTCCAATCCTCCATGAATGCAATACATTTTCTTCTGTTGAACTTTAGACACTTTACTGTATAGTGTTTTACAAGCTTATCTTTGGCAAGACTCTTGTGGGTAGGGGTTGGGATACTGAAGAGTCAGGGTGCTAATTTGGCAAGTCCAAGGGTGACAGTGTTTTCGTAGCAGCTTTGATAGCTTGATAACACCAGATATGAGGAGGCCCTGTTTACACCAGGGAGGAGGGAATATAGGGTAACTTTGGGGTGGAGAACAGTAAGCTTATATGTCCATCTAATTATCTACCTTTACCTTTAATAAAATCCATTTGTTATTTTGCTGGGTATTGTTCCTGCTAACTAACACTGATAGATCATAATTTATATCGATTTTGCAATCTAAGAAATATATCCCATGTTTTTCAGGGACTGATAGAAGTCATTTCTGGGGGGTACCTTTTGATGTAAAAAAAAAATGTAAAATTAGCATTTGACAGACCTTTCATGTTATGAAAACTTTACATATTTTGCATAAAAGCTCATATTTAAATTAAATTTTGATGTAATATTGAATAATCACTGTGGAATTTGAACTTTAATTACATATTCAGCCCCTCAAAACAACTTTTATCAGTCAATGTTTGTCTAGTCTATATGCCAATGTCCCATATTACTTACACCAGCTAAAATTTCAATAAAAACTGATAATATGTTTTCATCTTCTCTTTTTTTCTCCCTAAAATTCATTTTTTTAACTAATTGTGCAATGATGTTAGGCGACCAATTAGTTATGTTAAGGGTGGCTTGGTCGTAATAAGTGGGGTCAGGTATTGTCTATCTGTCAAACAGCTTAACTAATGAAACAAGGCCAATAGAGGTCATAGTTCTCCCAGTTTACCTATGGACTTTACCCCAAACAAACTTGTCCTTTAGGAGCTTGTTTATCAAACTGTTACAGGCATTGTCAACACACTTTGGAGTGTAGACCTTACAAAACATCAAGTCTTCTTTTGAACTTGTCCGACATGTGTTTTACCAAGGTGCAACTTTTTTCGTGAAAATTTTTAAACAAACAAAGGCTGTCCCCTGAAAAATTTGTTCTTATCTTAAGAAAAGCCAGATAAAGAGCCTTATAGCATATCAGCTAGAAAGAAGGGTTATATGGAGTTAAGAGAATTGGCTGTGTGAAGTGACTGGCTTTAACACAAGGTCACATGCAAGACATGTTATCCTTTGTCTCAATAAAGAGACCAAGGGGGACCAGAGTAAGGAGACCCAGTGAGACCAACAAATGTCAGATGTGATACCCCATAATGCCAATAATAAACGATGCCATGACCCTCATGTTCATGAAAGGCTAGCCAATGCAGCGTAGATTTGTTAAATTTAAGTAAAAACACGTGTTAAAATAAAAAAAAATAAACAAATAAAATATCAGTTTAATTTAAGATTTTTAAATAATTTATTTAAATTTTGTTACTTAAGAAAATTCATCATATCCAATGTCAATGAAAAACATCAATAAGAAACTATAACACAATTAAGGATTTTAAATCCACGACTCAATAAAATTAAATAGGAAACATTGCAACAACCCCTTCTGGGACACATAGTAAATACAATACAGTGAACAAGTTATGCCAAGGGAATACAAAATATATCCACAAATGTATAAACACGCCAAATAATATTAAATATAACATATTGATAATCCCTTTAATAAATACGTGGAACATGTACTGCTAACAGAAATGAATTTTTTAAAAAACAGCACCAACAAACCTTCCACACTTTAACAGCACATAATGTACAAAAAAATTATGCAGTGAGTTTGCAATATGCCATTGTTTCAGGGAAATTGGGACAAGAGCTAATATTGAAATTTGCCAGAGCCAGCCTGTGAATTTTCAATAAGCCGATGAATAAACATCCCTATTGCTGGAGTCCGGATAAAACATCAGCCTTTTCCCTTCAAACTAATTCAATACAACAACTAATTTCAAACACCTGTGTAATTATTTACCAAGTATCCATGGCAACCATATGGAATCTCACCTATGCTAAAGTTATGTAATTAGCCAAAGGTGTAAACATGGAATGCCATGAAAATCAACTCTAATTTAAACAATTGACATGCCCTGTTCCGGTTCAATTTTAGCTTTGCGTTACATTCCTCTAGTGTAACTTTGCTTTCTGGTCGATTTATCTACACATCCAAAAAAAGCAATAACAGTCCAATTTCCTTCATAAAATTGCTGGTGGGGAAATGGAACAAAAGCTAAATATAAAAACTATGCTTTGTCATTTTTATAGTTTTTACATTTATTGCAACCATAATACAAAAGACATTCACGCGAAATGAATAATTTATAATTTCGTTTCAGGTCTTTTTTTAATTAAAATATTACGGGAATTAGCAAAAATATAATTTTACAATCTTTCTTGTGGTGTTGTAAAACTTGCACTGACTGAAAGGTAAAGTTCATAATTGGCCTATATACAGCATGCACCATCTTTTATAGCATATATAACGGAATTTGATGCTTACCACTACTGCAAACAATGGTCTTTTGAAGTAACCGCCTTCTTTTCAGCATGTAACAAGCGATGAAGACAAACACAACTAGCAACAACGATACGACGGACAAAACTCCAATAAGTACGAGGGCTAGCAACCGCCACTGTTCATCAGCGTCGGTCGTTACGGAAGCCAAGCCCGGGGGTGGATTTCTGTTTGAACCGTTTTCCTCCGAGGGTATGGTCTCGTAGACATCGGCAGCTTTTTGTTTCCCGTAATTATCCAGTTTTCGTGCATCAGCTGTGTGGATTTTTCGGTGCACTTCGTTGTTGGTGATTGCATTTTTGCTGGGAGTTTCGCCCTGTTTCTTCCCCGCCTCGCTGGGCGCCTGGTGAAAGCGATCGAACTCGCTGAATGGTCCACACACCGTGTCCCTATGTTTGTGGCATGGTCGTCGGATTATTTCATTCACAGGACACGAAGAACATTTGCGACATTCTTTTAGTTTCAGATCGTAATATTTTCCAGATGAGCACGTAGAAACTGCGTTGTTGGACTCCCATTTATGAAATCTAGCATTTACAGCTTCCACACAAGCCGACATGAGCAGGCCGAATCCGACGAGGGCGTACATATGGTGAAATGTATAGGCCATCATGATAAATGTCTTCTAAGTCCGTTCAAAAATTCCGCTTGAATGAAGAGAAATATTCCCCAACTACCTTTTAAACTCTCTATGAAACTTTGACAGGACCTAAAAAAGAAAACACGTCATTTTGAGATCTTTCAAATATATAAACATTTAGTATCAAGTCTATTGAAGAGCGACACGAGACACTTGATTAACGTATATAGGATTATCAAGCCACTCGCCTCCCTGTTGTGAGGTCGTATTTAAAATCACTCCTTCGGCTGAATTGTGTATTCAATAGCTCAGAGATGTCACTACATTGGCTCCCAATCTTTTACACAAACATCCCGTACCCGAAAAAAAAAATGAGAGATATAAGTCGTTCATATCAGTCAATCAAGTAGAACAATGCAATAGATGATAACGTCAGATACTTCTCGGGGCTATAACCGGTTGTTTAACATGTGACATAGGAAAGTGGTAGATTAAGCTTGATTGCTCCTCGTCATTAAAACCTTAATTTCCGGTGCGACATCCTGCGATCAGAGATATTTATAATATAAAAATAAATCCACCGATACACAACAGCGAATACGTAACGCATTAGTAAGTCTATACACATTATCTAACTCGTACTTTACGTATTAACATAATTTTAACATAATTATAAAACGAAGCCCCATTTATTTGTACACGTCTTTAAGATATATCTAGTAAACCGGTGCTGGAAAATTCTGCTAAATTAAATAGTGACATATGAAACTGGAGAGCTGGGGAATTTAGCAATAGAATCCCTGGGAAAACACCGCCGTCAGAAACTATAACACATTCTTAGCTCATGTATAATTATAGCTTCTATATTTAAACAAGCCGGCTAAGCGAATACTGTGTGATAACTTCCCATATTAGCCTACTATGGCAGACATCTTAAACGATTTTGAGTTGGAAAGATGTTACAATAAAGAAATAAGCATCAGGCCGTATTTGATGTATAAGAGCTTATCCTACCTCTAGTGAACTCCTTGAGAGAACTGTGTTGAAATCACGATGTCTCCGCGCTTTAAATCCCACACGTTAAGCCCTGACTGTCGCCCGCAGCGAACTGAAACGCGTCTCAACATAGACAAGAGCCGTCGAAACAAGAAAACCACAGGTGTCAGAGGTCAGCCAATGAAATCGCTACGCTGTGAATACATTAGCCGTATATGGAGATTGCCCTAGGTCATGGATCGACTTCATTCATTCATAAAAGAACCAGGGGATTTTAGCAAGTCTCGACCCGTCATTACAAAAGATAACTTGTCGGAGCCGGGCAAGCAGCTGTTGTCTTTCACCCGTCGTTTTGAGAGTCTTTACTTATACCCTTCTTAAACACCTAGGTTTAACTGTTTCTTTTTAATAGCGGCACCCTTTTAACTTTCCTATTTAATTCTGTGCGACATGTTGTTTGCACACTGAACGTGTTTACGAGAACCTTTCTCACGGCCCGTGTCTTCAATTTTGCAACAATAAGAAATGATATACGTACTTGTCAAAAGAGAATATTAGACTAAGATATTTATTACCAATGATTGCACGATTTAAAACATGTTGTGAATTTGTCTTGACTTGAATTTTCTGGTTTCAAACTCATTGTTGGTTGTGCTTTATTCTTATTTTTCATAATATCTTATCCCAATGTTAATTTCATCTGCTGCATATTATCATTGAATAGTATACTTTTACATGAGTTATACCTAAAAAAAAACCTGTTCGACATGAGTTTGTAAAAGGCAAAAAAGCCAGCAAAAACAAGACGAATGGCTTACTCAAATCATAAGACTTCTAAAGCGTTTATCTTTAACAAGTCATGCATAATACCTACAGCAATGATGTATTCTTTAGATTCATTAATCCCGCGGTTTTAAAGAAAACTATGACAACGAAAGCTGTATAATGTTATTTCGCTTTTTTTTTTTTTCCTTTTTTTTTTTTAAGATTGCAGGCAAATGCAGATAAAATTTATATATATTTCCTTTTCATTTATTATATATGATTTATATTCTTATATTGGCACGCGTGGGAGAGTCATTGAAAGTTGCTTTTGTACCTTTACAGATTAAACGCTCCTTTTCTGTCTTTCCCCGGCCAAAAGATATGAGAGAATAAGCTAATGCATAGTTTTGAAACAAATCATTCAAATTAAGATGTCGATAAATTTAAAATCCTCTGAATAAACAGATTTATCTCACAAGGACACTGATTTTTAAAAAGATCTGAATCGAACCGTGATGATAGTTGTCATCCATGGACATAATCTCAAGGGAAAGAATTCGTTATATACACATTGTGTGTCCGTATATGGAATATAATACATGTGATAAAATGCAAATTTATATAACTTTTTATTTTGCAGTTTAAATTTTTTTTTTTTTTTTTTTTTTTTTTGAAATAATTTTTTTTTTATAGTTATTTGGAAAAGATCAAACCATCTGTATGGAACTATAACGGCAAAAGCAGATCTGTGATATAATAAGAAGGCGACAAATTGCCGTAAAATGTACATACAGGACCACAAAGGGTTTTGACTGACGCACCGTAAAGGGCTTCATTAGAGCCATATATTTCTGAAAGTGTACGATGACGATGCAGCAGATTATAGAAGCCGCATGTAGCCCTATATTAGCATAATATAACAGTTTGTAGGTTTTGGTTAAATATATATGACATGAAGATTTGTCTGTAGAAGGTTTCTTCCCTGTTTCCCATAATGAACTTGAGGTATACGAGGAAGTTACAGGAGGGTGACTCTGGCAGGCACGGTGTTGGTTTTTACCAGGTTTCCCCCCAGCTGCCAAGGAGAGCAATGCAGAATGGAACCATCAGAGTCATGTCGGAACATGGGACTGACGTTAAGACCGAATCAAACACGCAGTCAAGTCTTCCCTGTTTAATAAAAATAATAAATTTGGATTCAAAAGTCAGAAAACGCTTCATGAAATCGATCGACCCGGCCCCATGGACAAAACATAAACGCGACACCAGACTTACTTCAAGAGTATCAACAATTTTAATTCCTTAGCTTGACATCGTGACTCACAGATAACAAACTGCTTCAGGTAATACCGAACCTAGGCTTTTATCCCATATCATAAGACTGCATATAAACATAAATAAAACATCAAATGCAGAGTCTGATCTAAAATTCAGGTTTGTGAATATTATTACACACAGGTGCGTTGTTTTATTTCATATAGATATCAGAAAAGCACAACAACTTAACTTGTAATACTGAGGCAATATGTTTTAGCACGAAACGGGCCCATGTCCTGTCAAATTGTGATTTATATAGGTCATTTCTGTGTTAAAATGATACTTTTGAGGACAGACACCATAACTGTCTATACAACGTGATAAAATTCTTAATACGACGATATTATACCACACCTGAGCTATAAAAGAAATAGCACCTGCTTGATATTATTAACACGTGATTAAAGATGCGGAAAAGCTCTAAAGCTTCGACTCGAATTATGTTTGGTTTGTCTGGGATGAGCCGGAGGGATATAAATGTTTTACGCTTTTAAGCATATGTTTGCCCAATTTGCCGATTTCATTTAATTTTAATTTACGGTTAGAGCTAAAAGATCTACTGTACTACGTCAATGATGATATTTGAAAATGTCTTTTTTTATATAAATTTTTTAAAATATTATTTGTGGAAAATTGTCATATTAATAGGACGATTGTAGGCTATACATCGCCGTATAATTCTTTTTTCCGTTAAAACTGTTTTGCCCCTGTTGAAGTCAAGATAACTTAATGAAAATGTTGAAAACGGATGCACGGCTATATATTTACCTGTCAATCAAAGTATGCGATTATGCTAGTATGCGACCATTTTCCGGTAGCGAAAGAATCCGTATTTGTTTAGAAAATGATGATGATTAATGATAGCAAATGAATATAATCGCGAACAAACCTGTCAGTTAAACAATGACGCAGCTGTCATATAGTTATCGCGCCAAAATCTGCCAAGATTTAGAGGAAGCATGTTTTTTTTTTATTTATCTGTACTTTTTTTGTTTTTAAAACCTAAAATTGCATTTTGTCGTATATCCTTCTCTTTATTTCTTAAACCGTTATCAGCTAATTAAGTATATATTGCCTATTGTAGCTCGCGATTATTTAAAATCCGATTAAAACTTGATAGTATCTGTAAAATGCTTCATAGGATTAATTAGTGACACGTGCGAGATAAAGCCCTCATTTATCGGATAATCAAAGTTTGTAAAATAATCACTCATCGATCCATTAACACGTGAAACTGTGTATATACACTTGACATGTGGGGTTGTGTTATATTTAGCCGGAAATCTTGAGTCATTCAAAATGAGTTTTTTTTAAATGATAAATCACTTTGTACTCATTGGTATGGACGGAGCGTTTAGTATACATGGCCATTAAATATGCCTTAATTGACTTATAACTACTTTTATTTTAATTATGTACGCTGACGCCACGGTGTAATTGACCATCGAAAATGATGGATATATGTATAGTTATGAATAAATCATCCGAGTACTGGGACCGCATTTGTGTTATACAAGTGTTTAATGATTTTATTAGCTCTAAAATCTTTTAGATAAACCAACATTGGTAATTTCGTTAGAGACGATAAATACATATTTTGAATAAATGAAATGATGGTCAATATACACACCTTCGTTTAATCTGGGGCCTAACATGTTTAATTCGAGGGGTCGGCGCTATATCATACGTCTTCTCAATGATGGCTGATATAAGGTACACCATATGTCAGTCAGCTTTGCTCATATTTTTTCTTCGTTTAAATGGAATGGTCGGTGGGGCGAGGGATGGGGGGGGGGGAGCTTTTTATTTTTATTTTTCGAGCATAGGGTTTTATTTAAGCTGTAAAATGGTATAGATCTTCGAGTAAATGTCCCTTGGGTTAAAGTTCCCGTATTTGATTCACTAAAGTACATATATACAATATGTATGTTTTGGTTTAGGTGCCAGTCACATGCACAAGAATCGAATTATATCTGTAATCACATCCTAGACATGCGCATGGAAGACTCTTTTGGCAATAATCTTTAATCGTATTCATCAATATCTCTATAAAGCCCACAACAAGATTACAGATACTGTAACTTGGCTGTACCAGACAGGAACCATATTTTGTCTATTAATCTTTGCTATTTCAAAGAGTCAACTACACAAATTGTATATATTCCGGCACACCCCGCGTTGCGTGCGCTTGGAGATTAACGCTAATCCTATTTAATTATATATCGGTTTTTACTTTGGCCAGACATGATATCACAACAAGGGGTCAGAAGACAGCGCAAATTGTATACCTTTATTTTTAATTTCCCGGTACCCCGAGGGAAGCACCGCTGGAGCATCCGTAATCGTATTTTATTATCTCTTTTTTTTTAAACTGCCCTTTGCTTGTAAGGAATATGTCTAACCATCGGGCGATTCCGGTCCAACAGCCGGGGCCTTGTATGTCACGCCAGAGACAGCCCGCCCGTTTCACACCCTCACCTTCCTGTGGAGTAAAAACTACAATCGACACCTGCTCGCTGCAATTCGCCCAAGCTGTAATTGCAATCGAGGTCTCTAATGTCGCAATAAACACTTTGGAGCGACTTACAGTTTGAAAAGATCAAAGCGTGTTCAGACAATGCATTGTAATAGTGTATTTAGTAGGGTCATTCATAGTGTTGAGGTTACGCACATCAAACGAAGAACTGTTCCTAACTAGTGTTCATTTGTTAACAATAAGGTCCAGCCACTTCACATTTAATTTGCCTTTCTTATATCCGCTGAAGTGCGTTGATAAAACTGCCGCTAAATCTCTGTATCACGTAACCTATAATTATCTCTGTTCCCTACAAAATTTGAAAACTGTTGTTGTCTATTATTTTCACTTCATGTTAAGCCTAAATTACAAGCAAAATTATCTTTGTCTACATTAAAAAATATTTTTAAAATGTAGGGCCTACAAAGGTTTTAATTTAATGAAATAGTTAACTTGTCCAAGGCCGGAAGCTGATTCAATCCTAAGTTACCATCGTGGAACATTTATTTTAATCTGGGGGAAATGGATCTACCATTAATACAAATCGTAAACTATATCAACTCAATAGTTTATCCTGTAAACGATTTTACTTAATGTTTGAAATGGATGTACCATTAATGCAAATCGTAAACTATATCAACTCAATAGTTTATCCTGTAAACGATTTTTCTTAATGTTTGAAATGGATGTACCATTAATACAAATCGTAAACTATATCAACTCAATAGTTTATCCTGTAAGCGATTTTTCTTAATGTTTACCCTTTTTATTTCTAACCATTTATCGCATGATGAAAATATAATCAATTTGTCATTGTGGAGTGAAAGAGAATGTATCACTTTATGGTCCATACTAGTTGTAAATAACAATAATCAATCACAAAATTCTTTAAACTAAGTCATCGGTGGGGAATTGTAGTTAAACAATTGTTTTTGTGTTCAGATCAATACGCATTTAACCTCGACGCAGGAAAACTTATATCTTTTAGGATTTTCTTAATCAAAATTGCCATCCGTTTTCGGATAATTTACAATACCGTGCCAAGAGAAATGTGTTTTGTAGATATCCACACGAAAGCTGTTTAGATACATTAGGTTCAATCGGCTGAATCGTAATAGAAAAGTGAGCAAAACTGATAATCTTCTACATAAAACGGCAATAACTCGGTATAAAGTTTTCAAAATACGACTTATAGGTTCTCAAAATTAAGCAGAAAACAAAGTTAGAATTCAATCCGATGAAGCGTTAGAAAAACAAAAGTAGAGAAATGTGATTTCCGTGATGCTGCTGTGAGACGGACGCGCAGAAAGGCCGACAGACAGATCCCCTTCCGGCAGAACCGGGGATTAATAAACAACACCGTAAATACTTAATGAACCTGGAAAACTGTTGATGGACTTCGATGGGATTAAACGCAAGTGAAGTTAATAGAAAAAACAAGTTCTCAAATTATCATTTAAACAATATAGTGTTACGTTTTCGCGTATTTTTTCCAGATCATTCCATCCTGCCTATATCATGATAATTCGTTTAGTTGTATCTATTGGTTTATCATTTGACTGATTGATGATAGGTTTAATGGTATTTCACTATATGATTTAGATGAAGTTCAACAGCATATTATGTACTATATACTCTCAGACAAAATGCGTTCAATAGTTACGGTAAAAACATCTCCAAATACATATCGCTGTTTTCTTTAGGGTTTGATACTTTCTTACATGTAGATGTCTCCCCTTTTTCTAAATTAGATAAGACATTTTATAGCTAAACATGTTAGTGCTATAACTTGGATTGTCAATTTGTTTACTATACCACAGCATAATGGCGATATTGATATCTTTGTCCGATGAGAGAGTCAGGGAGCTATGTTCCTTTATAATAATGCACAGAACTGTCGTACAAAGAGGCACAAAACAGTTCAGAGTTCAGCAATGGCTGTGGTATACATATACGGACGCAAAATTATTGACATTTAGACTGCAAATATTAAGTTTTGAACGAGTTTTGAGTAAATATTAATATTATTTTCTTTATTTTGGATAAAAATCTTTCATTTTGAACAGATTCGACAATTCAGAAAATTTGGCAGTCTGATATGGCGTCATCGAATCAGCAAGACCACCGGGCTTTTTGCGAACATAATCCCATACGAAGCAACTATATATTATAATTCTTACGAGATTTATAATTTTATGACGTTATGCTTATGTTTGTTTTTTTTAACAAAGTATCAACACGTGTTTCCGTGGTTTTTGATTTAACAGTTGTTTCATATTCATATAAATTCCAAAGTATTCCATGTTAATAATTATAAAATGCGAAAACAATATTTTGTGATGACTATTGTATAAACAGGCAGCTGGTTTGTTATTTGATCTTACGGCAATGATTCGATATAATCCGATAATGAGATGATTCTTTGTGTCTCCGTGAACAAACAGCGTTAATCCGCAACAGCTTACACAGGACAATAGGATTATAGAATTAAGGACATGTGATAAGGTACCTTTTGGGCGCCATTCTGACGCTGTTGATTTTCGCGTTATAGACTGCGAAAGGTCCAAATATGTTCTCGTTTTCCTATACCAAAGATGTATAGAATGAGACAAAACTCTGCGCCATTAAAGATTTTTACCTTCAGGTCTACACACAATTATGAA
>JAVFBW010113291.1:0-15988 GCA_034783835.1 Mopalia ciliata | reverse complement strand
GTTAAGGGTATAAATAAACCGCCGTATTGGTAATAACCTATTTAAAGGTATTGGTCAATACACTGAGGTGCTGTAAAATACAAACGTTGACTGGCATAAGAAAACAATAAATAAACTAGCTAATTATATATATTTGGTAACACCGGAGAAACGAGGTATGTTATGGTCACATTTTTCTACCAGTTATTTGTAATATTTTTCAACAGGCGTTTATATTGCATAACATTCCCTTTAATATAAAATTTATTTTTAAATGTTGTGAAATCTATTCTTGGGTGAATTTACTATAGAACTCTTACACTGATTGCAGATACTCATGCGGGGATAAATATTTCCAGGTAAAATCATGACAACCATTATTCAGCTCATTTTATAGAGATATGGTGAAAAGGGGTGCCCCTGTCTGCCCCCACTTCAATCGTATTCATGCTAGGGTTTCTATAGTGGACGAGACCAAGACAACCCTCGTCTCAAAGCATTCTGGTCTGCTAACATGCTGTAATATACATGATTGTACATTTTTGTATAAAAGAAGCATCCATGTTTTGATTGATGGTTTTGATTAAAACATTTTAATATTCTTGAATGATTTGATGAGAAACTGTGTCAAAGGATTTTTCCAAGGCTATGATTTAAGACAGCTCTGGTGAATTGTTTAACTTCAAAATGTAAACTTTGTGTTCACATTTACAATAAAATAAACCTATTTTAAAACAATAGTTTATAAATTTATACATTTTACTCCAAAATGTAAACTATTTTCACACTAACCAAACAACAATACATATTTAAAAACTTCGTATTTTATGGTCTGGGATTTTATTTTTTAGTCCAAGATTCACCTGACCATTCCAAGATTCACGTGTCCACATGTGGATCTAAAAAAATATTTAACAGTAAAAACTTTCGGATAGAAAAACAAAATTTTGATCGTTAAACAGCCTTTTTTTCTTGAACACATTGAGCATTCCTTGTGCCATGATTTTTAAATATGTATTTTTTTTTGTAACCATGAGTCAAATTTATAAATCTTGAATTTGTTCCGCTTCATATGCCTTTATACGTATGCCTGTACCATGATCTAGTGGTGTATGAACTTGACTAAAAGGAGGAGAGGTTGAAACTTATACCAGTATAAAGGAGTTAAACAAGGTCACATTATTTCACGAGACTTTTTCTGAATTAATTAAGAGAAATTCCCGTTTGCTTGTAGATATAATTTCAATTCCAGATAAAATATTTGCACATCACGAGAGGGGAGTTACACCTTAGTCGAAAATATTTATACTCAGGTAGGTATAATGACTGGAGTTAAACTAGATCCACCCGGCAAATATATATAGTGACACGACTACGTTTTTATTAACAATTTATTTATACTCAAGTAGATATAATGGAAATAAGAGCTAAACTAGTTCCACATCGGCAAGGATATATAGTTACACGACCACGTTTTTATTAACAATTTATTTATACTCAAGTAGGTATACTCAGTCAAAAAAGACACTTAACACTTATAAATTTCCAAATATTTTCTTGAAACTTAATACAAGAGATATTATTATTATTTATAAGAGGTAAATGCGTTTTCAAAGACATCATGACACACAGCATCTCCGACGTGCACAAGCATGCAGTTCGTGCGAACGTACATCAAGGATAAAGCTTGTTTCCTTGTGTTCCTAGTCACCTGACCTTATGAGACCCGTGCAATTGAGATCACGTTAGCACAGTAGAGTGACATCTCGAGAAAACAAGTTCTGACAGTAAATTATCAGTTGATTTGCAATGACACGACTGTCAAACATTCAACGTTAACGTGCCATTGGAATGATAAATACAGGAACGTCGGTCACTGACGTTGCCAGGGCTACGGGATGTAGTCGACGGACTATCCATGATCTTCGGACACGTCTCCAACAAACTGGCACCTCAGCAGACCGACCTCGTTTGGGTAGACCATGTGTGACGACACATGCAGAAGACCGACAAACTTACGTCATTTGCGTAATCGATTTCTCACTGCAACGTCCACTAGGAATGAATTGTTTAGAGGTCGTGTGACTGCTGAAACCATACGTAATCGCCTGCGCAGTGCTCGTCTCCAACCCAGTTGCACCGAAGTCAACGGCTTCTCTGGGCACAACGATATCTGAGATGGACTCAGTGTGATTGGAATAGGGTCGTTTTTAGTGCCGAATCCAGATTCACTTTGCACTTCTCTGATGGGAGAGTTAGAGTTTGGAGGAGACGCGATGAACGGAACGCCCAGTGTTGTGTGCAGGAAATGGAGCGTTTTGGTGGCGGTAGTGTTGTGGTTTGGGGTGCCTTTAATGGTCCTGTCTGTTCCCGACTGATGGTCGTTCAAGGAAACCTAACTGCTGCAGGATACAGAGATCAAGTACTCATTTCAGAGCTTTTGCCATTCATGGCAGCTCATGGCCCAGGTTTGACATTCCAACACAATAATGCCAGACCTCATACGGCCAATTTAACGCGGAATTTTCATGGGAATGTTGGTATCAATGTCATGGAGTGGCCCTCAAGGTCTCCCGACCATAATCCCATAGAACATATATGCGAGGTGTTGGACAGAAGACTCTGTCAATTAAGGTACCCTCCACAGAATTTCCAGTAACTTGGTGCCATGTTGGTTCAATTATGGCGACGCATCCCCCAAGCTGTTCTCAGAACCATTATTCAGTCCATAATGAGACGTTGCGTCGCAGTTGTAAATGCCCATGGAGGACATACGCGCTATTGACATGCTTTCATCAAGTTGTAACTTTTGCAGCCATTTTTACTCTCTTACATTTCCGTAGCATTTCCGGTGGAACTGGTTACATTATGGACATGATTTTTATGGTTATTGCATTTCATGTTACTGGTATCAAGTGCCATTTAATGGCTACAAAATGGAATTTAATCATTATTTAAAACCACTTTTCTTGTATGTTCAACAGATCGGCATCTAAACGAGTGTGAAGTTTCTTTTTAAGGTGTAGGAATGTTTATTTTCGCTTGTTTGTTTGATTGGGGTTTAACGTCAAGGGCATTTCACTTATATGACGACGGATTGCCCACTTCATACTGTTTCTTGTCCGAATACGTTGGAAAACCACGGGAAACCACCCCTAGATTGATGGAGCTACATCTTGTGACTCACTCATATATCTGAGGGTCGCCAGACGGATTCGATCTCCTGAACGGAACATCGAAGTAGGCTTTTTAAATCGATTTCGCTAACCACAAAGCCTCTGCCGCGGGCGTGTATAAAATTAGACTGGCGAAGTGCAAATGTAATCAATTATATTATTGCATTTGTTTACCTGAATAATTTGCACACAAATTATCTAAAGTTATAAATTGATAATGATGATATCCAAGTATCCTATCAATATAAACCTGACAATTGTTAACACTTCCCTTCTCCCTGACCACTTAGACCGGTAACTATCAGGAGAGTGATAAATAACATTGTTGGGCGGTTTCCAAAAGTCGGTTAATTGTATTATCTTTAAAGTGCTATTCACACGGAACTCCCCGAAGTGGAGAACACTTTGCCCTTGATCCCCTGAGAAGCTTACACCATAAACATAACCATGGGAAATCATATCCCCAACATAGCGTAAAGAATTTTCTTGTGCCATTCACACGTTCCTATTTCAGTTCTCATTTATGTATTTGGCGGAAATTCCCCATCAGCAAATAAGCAAAAGTTGCCGACATCACCTCTTGAGAAGATGGCATTTCATGTTACTGGTATCAAGTGCCATTTAAAACAAAATCCATATACAGTTCCAAAATGGCCCGCGGCCGTGGTTTTTGGTAGCATGTGGGCATTCTATACAGAACCTGCTTCAATGTACCGTCCATGGATCGAGTCCGCCTGTTGACCTTCAGGTATATGAGCGAGTCATTGTTAAGGCTCCGGCAATCGCGAGGGGGGTTTTTACCAGGTGTCCTCCCGGTTGCCCGCCGTAATAAGGCTAGGTGCAGCGGGATTGTGAAGTGGACAATCCGTCGCCATATAAGTGAAATACCCTTGAGTACGGCGTTAAACCCCAAACAAACAAACACTTCCAAAATGTCATCTCATTTGGTATACACTTCGTTGAGAGGCAAGGTCTGCAAGTGTTGTAAAGACGAGTACCTCTGAATATAGCGATTCGAGCCAGGCTTTGAACTCATCTATAACACAATTATGATAAGTTAACAAAGGAAATAAGATCATATTTAAATTTAAAATGGTCTATTTGGCACAATAAATGTATAACTCGTTTGATGTTATTTTCTCTTTTAACATCAGGATGTTTTATCAAGACTTTAAAAGATTAGATTTAGTTACCTTTAAGTTAAGAAGGCATAATTTGTATGACTTAATACCTGTCCAAATGCGAATGTCCTTAAACAAATTGAATTTTAAGGAATTTTCCTCCAACGATATATAAACTCGAAACAAATATATTCTCATACAACCGGGTATCAAACAAACGTTGACATTAATAATAAAGTGCAATGCTTGTGTGTAAATAATTACGCATAAATCCCATATATCACAGAAAGTAAAAATCTGTCACATGCGAAGCGTTCATTCTTTCAACTGTGACCTGTATTCAGGTATGCCTAACATACAAACCTTCAGGAATAAACAGATGTAAGCAGATCATGTAAGGTGTAATTGATACACGGCCACACAGACTGGTATGTTCACACATCCCTGAATTCAGCCAGATAAACCGCTACCTCACTTAAATAACCGAGTAGGATCGACAAAGTCTCGGGAATTACGTAACGGTTAATTTCTTAACATGCTCGGGGATTTCTCATCAAATTCGTCTGTTGGTGAAAGGGTTTCCTGATCCTGAACCAAACTATAATTGTACTGGGATATCTCGTCAAGTCAAGTACTTCCACTGAGTAGTGTTCGTGCTTTTGGCCAATTCACTATTCCCCTGACAAAACATGAGTAAATTTTTACATTTGGATAAAGTGTTGGTCCATAGGAACACCCACGATAATACACATTCCCCAACAAACACAAGGAATGTATCCAGACATTAGGATCCTCAAATTAATTAGTCACAATTCCTGTACATTTTCGGTTCAAACTTTTTTTGCTGACTTCAAAACTTTACCTGGCTTGCTAACATACTAAAGCACTTGTCCTTATATGCCTCTTGCCACATTACACACTACAGGTGTATATAACGTACGCCTTTCAAAATCTCTTCCAAATATCATTTCTTAGTAACATTGCACTTTAATTTGTTAAAGGATGCAAATATTACCTGTTAAAGAATACACAGTATTGTTATCCGAGAACTAATTCTGGTGGGTAGACACAGTGGATTGCATGGTGCTGTCGTGAAGGTGTGAGTAAGCCATGCAAATAATATATCTTTTCGAAAACAGGAGATCTAAATCTTCCTAATCATTTTCTTGCCGTCCTGTTTCGTAATGTTGGAACCATTGATATTGGTATTGGTATAATAAACAATCCAGCTTCAAACTCCAGATATCATACATCCTTCCGCATTCAGGTATCACCATGAATCTCTTACGGGATTTATTTACAAACAAACATAAAAACGATGGCATATGACCAGAAGTATAAATCCTATCCGTCTAGTTAAAGCATGAACAGTGAGTGTTCTTTTACAAATCCTTTCTATCCAGTTTAAACATGAACTGTGTTCTTTTACAAATCTTTTCTATCCAGTTTAAACATGAACTGTGTTCTTTTACAAATCCATTCCATCCAGTTTTAGCATGATCTGTATCATTGTACTAATCCTTTCCGCCGTGATTTGGCATTAACTGTGTGCTATTATTATTACAAAACATTCACAACGAATAACACAGTTTCGCGAAAACTCTCACAATACTTGTTCAATATGAAGAACGCTTAAGTTGGCCGAAACTCTCACAATACGTTTTCAGTATGAAGAATGCTTAGTTGAAGTAAGAATAAATGGTGTCTAATATGCATGAAAGAACTTGGCATTAAAAGTAAGTTTGTCGTCAAAATGTGAACAAAATATTCCAATTGTCTCAGTCTTGCATCCAGTAGGTATAAAACAACCAATAACACACTATCAAGATCATAAATGTCACGGGAAATGCTACTCGAGAGACCGAGTCAATAAAAATGGCCCTTTTTCTTGCCACCGTGTCAGGCATCCTAACGTATGTCTTTTTTTCTTCGTCACAGGTGTCCTGCAATATATACAATTACACAGAAAAATGACACCACGGATAAGAAAGACAACACTTTTACTTTCATCTTTGAACTTAAATTAATCAAATCAGTCCAACAAATACATTGATTTTTTTAAATTATTATTGCTTGATGAATTTATTGATTGATTGATTGGTTGGTGTTTTACGCTGGGCTCAACGGTATTTCACTTATATTCCGGTAGTGTATTCCAATTATTACGGACACCAGCGCAACCCTTATGTTTTCCATCATGTTAACAATGTTTGATATAAATTGAATAATTGAAATGACTGCAACCAATAGTTTAAAAACTGTTGGCTCACCAACTAAATTATTTTATGAAACAACACCTATTCATGGATGAACAAGGGTGTAATGGAAATAACTATTGGTTTATATTGATATATTTTCTCCTGTATTAAATAGTGGTTTGGTTTGACACGTGCTGGTTTCTCTAGCAAATGTAAATCAGAAGCTGATACTTAAAACAACTAACTTGAAATTATGTAGTCAGTTACACACGACATACATTTGAAACAATACATTACCATGGCAACGGACACGGTTGTTAGTGTAAAACTTTGCTTTAGAATAAACAGAACTGTTTAAATATTAAATGGATCGTTTCATGTTCACTTTGCCAACCCATCTACTATTCTATTTATTCCCATCCAGGGATTTTTGTTGTTGACTTTTTTGTTTGTTTAATTGGGGTTTAACACCATACGCAAGGTTATTTCACTCACATGATAGCGTGGCAGAAACAGGAGTCTCCCTCCGCTTTGTGATAAAACTTATTGTATGTTACGTAATCTAAAAAACAAACCTTTAAATGGACTACCACTGATTAAGACCAAAGAATCGAAATAGTTTAGGTTTTTAGAATTGTACCAAAGTTTTAAATAGGCCTACTTGAAAACAGATAAGAGTTTCATGAACTTACCCAGGTTCCCGTTCGACGTTTTATGTTAAAACACGTATCTATTCCATTTTCTTCGTGTCGACTTCTATTTGTATAAACTTTGATTTGTCTTCTCGATAAATAGTTAACGATTGAGTATTCTAGTAGTGCGGCGAATACAAAGAATAGGCACAGTGAGGACCACACATCTATAGCCTTTATGTAGGAGACTTTAGGTAATGATCCTTGTGCTCCGTCATTTTGTGTAGTCATTGTTAGGACTGTGAGTATCCCTAATGATATCCTGGCGGGCACTGAGTCTATATCCAACCAGAAGGATACCCAAGATAGCATGACTATTAATACACACGGTATGTAGATCTGTATAACGTAATATCCAACATGGCGTACCAGTCCGAAAGACGCCTCCAAACATGTGAAAGCATCTGCAACAAAAACGATACAATGTTTTTCAAAAATATATTTTTACAAGGCTTAAATGAATAGCCTATCAACTGTTAATTCTACACAACTTATTTTATAATAGTATATTAAAGAATAAACTTTCTTGACAGTTTTTGTTGCGAAAATATACCCATCTTTGTTACCCCATTCTACTAAACTGACAACAGCGTGACAGTTTAGGGCGTGTAGCAGTTTTCACAAGCTGTATCCCTATTATATTAATTACTTATTACCACTAAAACACAATTTCAAAGTAAATATTTCGGTTAATTTCAATATTTCAAGAATGAGATTCGGCTGAATACTAATGTAATACGATTGGCTGAGAGGCTAGTTTCTTTGTTTAATTGATTGGGGCTTAACGTCGGACTCAAGGGTATTTCACTGATATGATGACGGATGGTCCATTTCACACTGTTCCTCGTTAGGAAACCGAGATTCATCTCGTAAAAACCAGCCCCGCGATTGCCGGAGCAACATCTTGTGTCTCACTCATATATCTGATGGTTGACAGACGGACTCGATCCCGTGAACGGTACATTGGAGTAGGATTTATAGTAAGCGCACACGCTACCACTAAGCCACTACCGCGGGTCGAGAGGCTAGTGAAACAACCTTAAGTATGATGTTTAACCCAAATCAATCAAGCCAGTCTCTTTTTAAAAATTACATAACTAACTTGGCAAAAGCTTATTCGCCAATGATGACACGGTAACTAAATGTATTTTACCTGGGGAATAATTAGTGCAATCCTTTAAAGTTACGTTAGTGAGTTCAAATTGGGGCAGCTCTGACTCGGGGTCTACCTTCACACAATCCTCACATTTCCAATGTAATATAACATTTTCTTCTGTGTACGTAACTGAAAATAAAAATCAACCAACCTATAAACCCATATTATTGGAATCTTGTAAATTGTCGGGAGTATCCAACAAGTACAGGTTTGAAATTTTGATGGGGCATACAAGCGAAGGAGTACCCAACTTATCGAGCATTACACTTATTAAAGAAATACGAGTGTTGTTGTTGTTGTATCAGACTGTTACGCTATACTTTATGTAACACATAACATTATATATTTTTTTGTTGATATCAGCAGAATGGTTGTTACATCTTTATATGTAGTGAGACAATCCGGATACTTACAACTTTTAATAAATATCGGGCAAGTCTGTGAATCCAGGGGATATTTATGTAACCGCATGTGACATGTTGCCGACATGGTAATTCTGAAAATAATAGACATACACTATAAACCATTTCATTGGATGAAGAAGACGATCAGATACTATCAACATATGCAGAAAAAATCTTTTATATTTAAAGATAGGCAACGATTTGCCAAAAACGCAATATACCATAAAAATAATATACTTTATAATGGAGATACGTATATCTAACGTGACAAGTAGTCTATACATAAATGCCAAATAAGCCTAAGAATGGCAGTTTTCTAAAAATGTTCCTTTTTTAAATTTTACTTAGCGCCGTTTACAATAGTACCTTTTTCATACAATTTTGCAGGTTGAAACCCCTCCGGGAATCGAACCCACGACCATCAAAGTTTGGTACCGAATCGCCAACATTAAATGCTGGTCACCTGGACCAATCCCTCAATATAGTATTTATAGGATAATGACACAATTTCCGGTTTTCTACTATCAACAGGTCTAGTGGTCGGCATTTACTGCGCCTAATTTGGTGCCTAACTGTGGCGGTCTTGTTTCCATTTTTGGACGGGTTTCAATCAACAGAATTGTATAAACTAGAATCTGTTGAAACTAAAAAAAAGTGTTATCGCAAAATAAGGAAAGCCCTGTTGGCATTGCCAGTTCTATTTTCGAAACACTTCATTTCCTAAAAATCTGCCTTTTGATTTTATCTTACCTGGAGCTGTAAACAATGGTTCCATTTTCATATAAATGCATCAGTTTATTAGGCACGGTTACATCGTGGAAGGCAGCTTTCTTCTCGTTTGAGAAGTAGAGATCTGGTACCCAAACATCATCCATAGATTTGGCATCTAATTCTAGAAACGTTATCTTCTGAAGAGGCTCGCTGAACCTTAGTCTATTATCTTCCCAAGTCTGGTTGATTAAAAAGTTTATGGAAAAGTCCTGAAATGAGAATAAAGAAGACATGTTCAGTGTTGCCGCAAAACAATGTACACTCTGAGTTGCACGACATGTTATGTTGTTCTTCGTAATTTGCAAACCAGGACATCTGTACTGTAGCCAAATCCAGATGAATGTGGCGATTCTATCATCTATTGGAAGCCCAACAAACATCCCTGTTTACTGCATTAATAAGCTGTTAGCTAGATGATCTCAACGTTGACAACAACATGTACTATTTCAAAAACATTACAACGGAAAGTTGTCATAGCCTTCAAAACAATTTAAGACACAACTTTACAAAAAACTGATTCAAGGAATGAACAAAGCATTTAAAAGTAGTTTTTAAAGGCAATGTACTGTGGCTGTTATTCTGCAGTTGGAATAAGGCGTGAATCAGCAATACATTAACCAACAAACACATGTTTGGGCCTTATGGAATTCATCTTTATATGAAGCTGCGAAGTTATGATCAGTTACTTAGAATATAAATTTCTCCCTTCATTAGAATAACTGTTTTGATAAAAGTTGCGAAATATCAATTCATACATTTATGTTTTCAGTTCCAGGAAGGAGTACAATCAGCCGAAATGCGTAAGGAATAGGTGCAGATAAGAACCTACCATGTTTGCCTCGCTGACTGAATCAAAACTGTTTATATACAGGCTGACCTTGACGGTAGTGGGGACAGCTGAAATAGAAGTAATACGTAAGTCGATATTGTCCCATAATGTTATGCCATTTTATATATAATATGCTTTTATATGTTTGTACCTCACCCACACATTAAATTTCATGGGTTTATCGTCCCGTTATCCTGATGTGATTTTGTCTATCTGTACGGTTCAACTTAATCTTACATAATATAGCTATAGGACTACAATTAATTTCGAACACCTAAACAAAAATCGGCTGAAATTCTTTTTGAGCATGAGTCCATAAATTAACCATGTATCTTTTGCGATTCTTGGTCGTTTTGCTAAGAAAATAGTTTCCTAGTCAGCATGATTGAGCTATGGATTTTATTATTGACTGAGGCTTATTTTATTTCTATTAGGTGAGGTTTCGCTGATATTCTTCATCTTCGCGATCAAAGGAAAACTCTTTTGTTTTACGAGTACAAACACCATTTATTTGGACGATGGGATTCTTCTTAGCCACAGTCGAGTGTAGTAACTAAAATGTAACAGCTGTGTTGTTTGTGATCTTGTCTTAGATCTACAGATACATATAATACCAGTGATCATAAACGTGTATTGCTTTAAGCCATTGGCGAGCAGCTAAATTCGGCCTGTGTCTAGCCGCATTGATTCTGACCAAGACAGCCTGTAGCCGCCAGTCTCGGGTAAAACCTTAAAGTTTTCAAAGGGTGCATTGATGACAGGCGATTAATCATAATAGACTGTCTATCGATTGATTGGGACAGAGCTATCCATGTCTTTCAATCAATGTAAAGAAACGTATTATTAGCTAAGATGAACGAATTTCGACTCAGTCTTACTAACTGATATGCCTGTAAAGCCTGTCCAAAATCTATTGTCGAGCATAACAATCATCAAACAAAGGGTTTTGTCTAATTTCATACCAAGAGTTAGTTGCGCGCAACGGAATAAACTTACATTTAGCTCCAGATCATGTTTGCTATGATTTCACAGAAGTTTCGAGCAGAGCAGAACAAGTTTTTGATAATTTTAAACTTTTGATTCGGTATCAGATAAGACGAGTATTGTTTGTT
The DNA here is from genome assembly GCA_034783835.1 of Mopalia ciliata. Taxonomy (NCBI): domain Eukaryota; kingdom Metazoa; phylum Mollusca; class Polyplacophora; order Chitonida; family Mopaliidae; genus Mopalia; species Mopalia ciliata. The sequence goes on along the minus strand of JAVFBW010113291.1, from coordinate 4,550 downwards.
TTTTCATTAGTTATTGTATTACACAACAGATCTTAATTAGAACAGATTCTAGTTCCCATGATATAACACTGGGTGCTTTTCCCTCACGGGGCTCGGTCGGCAAACTTGCGTGAACAAGCTACGATACCCTAATTGTTTTCTTTCTCACTCAGACTAAAATTCTTTTATTTTCAAGACCATATTGCGTAAGACCTGTTGTCCTGATTCTCGAAGGACTTTACTTTTACTATAAAATTCTTCCGTTTTATGGCAGTTTTAGACTGGACCTGAACAAACTTAAGTTAACATGTTATAAGACAATCTAAAAAATACTACAGAATCGATAAACCATTGGTGTTAATATTTAATAGGCCACTTACAGGAAAGGTTTTTCAAAAGTTATATGCCCACAATGCCCATTTGACCGAGTTTAAATTCCTTCCGAATGACCTTGCACACATTAATCCCATAATCTCCGAAGCCTCGTAGATGTTTTAAATACTTTGTTTTACGACCAGTGGGATTTCCTTGCGTGGATTTTTTTCCATGAGGTGGTTGACCTTTCGTAAATACCATTACACAGAAAACTTGATGATATTGATTTTAGTCGGCTTTGACAAAAATTAATCTCACAACCAACCGTCAAATTGTATACGGCATGAAATGCTTCAGAATTCTCAACACTTTCTTCCTTTTTGTACAATATGAAGCCGATGTGTTTTTATACTATGTCTTTTTTAGTCTGCGTGTGTTGCCAGCAGTGTGGAGAATAGTTTCCTTTAAATCCCAACCACACGAATAAACATACAATCTTTCTTTTTGGTTTGGCTACATTTCAATTCCATATATGACATGTGATATATTTCGCAATTGTAATGTTCATCTGGTTTAAAGGTTGAATTGTCCATAAATTTTAAACTAGGTTAACTGCTCATGTATTGTACTTGGTGGAGAAATTGCCCCGTCTCTTCGACACATCCCGGTAATAAAGGAGGGCGACAACGATATCAAACTTCCCTTCGATTCACTAACAAGATACTTTTCGCGTATCGATTTCAGCAGTACTCTCTGTGAAGATGTCAGAACCACACATAACCGAGTCTGTCGAACACAAAGAAGCGTCTCCACAACCTGTTGAACATCCCTTGTGTATCAGAATAGAAAGTAATCCTGTATGCTATTGACTACATATAAATTCTTCGGAAATCCTTATTAAATAGATGTTGTATCATGTCTTAAGTTGGGCAATGTTTGAGAGGTTCAACGGAGATAATTTATTTATAGGGATAGAAAACTAAAAAATAAAGTGAATCTAAATAAGTATGCAGTCATCATCAGTTTTTAAAAAAAGGAATGTGTTGATAACTTTCATAGCAGATTTGATAACATAACTGTATGGTGCCCCTTTTATGCAATATCCGGTTCATCTCGATCTCACCTTTAGTATTATTCGATAAATATTCCTGATATCACCATAAAACTAAATTCTCTATAGGAATAGCCCAAAATTGAACTTTAAATGAATTTATTTTGTGAATATGTATTTAATGAAAGTGAAGTTTATGTAGACAGACGCATAAAAAAATTCAACTGATCTACCTAATTGTGACTGGCACAACAATGCAAGCTTTCCACATACTCGGAACACCATTTTCCATAAGTGTTGTGTATGTCAAGTCTAATCAGTTTTCTTCTCTTTTCCATCAACCGAATTAAATTTAATCTGTTCAAGATCAAATTATAAACAAGTAATAAAATTACTTGTCCTAATTCCTCACTCATCCCTCACGCCTTACACTTAACTATTTAATTGGCAAAACAGCTTAGTTCATAAGGTATTTTTAAGTCGTTTCGATATCCTCAGATTACTGGCGCTTTCTATTTCAGATTTCCACAATAAACGTTTAAAGGGATACTTAACCAACGCAGTATGTTGCTGCGAAACGCCATTCATTTCTCCTCTGCAAACATTCTCAGAACACGAACTTTCCCAGACATGTTTGATGAAAGGGGATTTATCACAATGAGCTGTCCCATTGATTGGTATCTAACAATAGACATGTAGGGAACAATTTGTTTCGGATGTATAAAAGCTGAATAAATCTCCTCAAGCCTGCTTAAAGTCCAACGTTTTGTTGAGCGGAAATTAGTTCGAAAGTAAATTCAATAAAAACCGATAAACTGAAAATTCGCTCATTTTCATTTTTATGCCAAGGGGTTTGGAAGATGTTTGTAACTAATGTACAGAATATACCAAGTAACATGTTCGTTCATTTAGCATTATGTAATAGAGAAACATTAAGGAAAGCGCGTTTAGTTACCAGCTTTCATCAAGAGTGACATAACCGTTAGTAAGTACATAATGTCTTGGACAAGTAGATGTTCGCTTTGGTTTAATTTTGTTAGATCACGGATTACCATCTCCATTTGGTCAATTTACAAACTTATAGCACCTATGTCTTGTCCGCTACAAATGTTAAGGTCAATAATGAGACTGATGGCCTGGACTGTGTCTATCCGGGCCTCTTATTCAAACCCATTCTTGATTTGAACCGAGTAACACATTAAAAAGGTTAGCCAAACCGACTTAATAGATTTAGCATGTGTTTTGGAATATTTAAAGCAAAATACAAATGCTGTTTTTTTTCAAATCTGACAGCATAGAGTGGCTCACAACAATGGATGTCATTTGGCCATTGGGTTGTTATCACTTACTGTGAGATTCCGTGAGATTCTGTTCAGTCAGTCATAATCCTTGTATTATATAACACGATTGATCGAACCATTCATTATTTCATACTGTATGTATCCACTGCCATGTATATTTGAATAATTCAGTAAATAGTGGTATATTATTGATGAAATATACCTGACAGGTAACATTTAAATTAATGTAGGTCCTTACATTGGATGAATAAATATATTATGGACATCATGCCATTGTTGTTAAATTGATCTTTTGTAGTAACTTTCTAGAATTCATCTGTGGTCCTAGTGTTCTCAGAGCTAAGCTGATCTGTGTGTGATGCTTTTGTGTTATGTCCTGTGATTGTCCTGTAATTTTCCTGTCATGTCCCTGGTTGGTGCCAAGGGCGATTTCTTTTAACGATAGGGGCTGGTACATTGTCATATGAGTGAAATAACCTTGAGTACCACGTTAAACCCCAAACAAACAAATCTAAAACTCTAAATTCATAATATCTAACGTTAAAGAAAAAGCTCAATCCTTTCAGATAACATTAAACCTGGCCGTTACAGATTTTGTGTCATATAATGTTCCTACCTGCACAGCAGCGTTTTATAAAAAGGACATATAACCCATTTTGGACCTATCTTATAAGTATCTGATTCGGATGTTTCGAGTCGCAACTTGCTCAGTCTTTGTCATAGGAGCTTTTCAATAGCCCTGACAAAGATTGTGTCCCCCTTTCAAGTGTCATTGAAGTGTGTGGTGCATGCTTCGCTATTTTATATCGAGGGTTTAAAAATCCAAATCCATATCTAAGTTATGAAATCGTCACATTACGTATTAAAGTCATATTATAGATTTTTGTTACTTAAACTTTGCCAAAGTTGAGGACTTGTGCTCATTGGACACCAGGGTGGGTAAACAAAACTGCCAAAAAAGGACATGAGCAGGCCTGGTTTACAGCCCTGGATATGGAAAAATACGAAGTATTTGTTAACATCAGTCATGGTAGTGTTCTCGTAATTTATACATGTATATGCCCCCACAAAGCATACTGTTCAGCAATCAGTTGATTAGAATTCAGGGCAATTTAGTAGAACACAAGAAACATCTTTTTATACACATGTACCAATCGTCTCTGCACTATATAGCTTGACTAGCACTAGTTAACGTTGAATTATAATGAGAATAAACGGAAAGACAAACAACAAGGTATCTTAACCTCCGTATTCTTTAGATTTTCTGGTCATCTCCTGTTGTTATTAAGTAATTTTGGTTATTGTTGTGGCTACAGGACTGTTATGTAACTTTAATGCGAATTACCGCCTTTTGCTGTTTTGTTGGAAGCCAAAGGGAGATTTCAAGGCGATTTTATCATTTATTGATCTTCAGAAAATTTTCCACAAGGATTTGAAAGGGAGTTCTTTTAAAGATTGAAACACATTTCTTTATCGAGCAGAATTGTCATCACTACATATATTTCTGTTAGCATTACATCTACGTTGTCCCACAGGCACGCCAAACCAATCCATGTTGTAACATTTCTTGATTTGAACAAATGATAATTATACCCACATGACTATAGTTCGATTGGTAAATCGCCAGGGAAACCAAGAAAATTAGAAAATTTCCCACTGAAAAACGAACCAATCGCGTATAATTGTTGAGATTTGATACATTAGTCTTTTACGTGAATAAACAACTCACCTCAAACCCTTTTAAGTTTTATTGTTTTTGTGTTTAACGACATATCATCCATGTTTGTTTTGTTTCATTTTAAATCCACAAAATGATTATAACGTGCTTTGTGGTCTGTCAATCAGTGGTACCAAATACACAAGTTTTACACCCCCCAAAAAATTCTAAATATATGCATGCTTTT